>PVIH01000290.1:207500-239103 GCA_004025045.1 Sigmodon hispidus
ATACACTCAGGAAACATGGCCCCACCTGACACGATGAGTCAGAATTGGAGAACTTGCCCTGATGGCGATGACCATGGGTGAGCTGTCTCTAATCCTTTCCTTATTGGGCCATCCCAGCAACCTGGACTGACCAGCTCAGCTACCACCCAGTCCCACATTCAGGGCCTTAGGTTGGCCCACTATAACATTTACCCATCTACCTACTAGAGCATATAAAGGGACTGGTCCTACAGAATGATACCTGCAGGATCTCCATGACTTGGAGTGGTCATGGGATATTGAAGAGCAGTTTTAGGTGTGGGTCCCTGTACCAGTAACCAGAGGCCTTGAACCAGTCCAGTGATTTATTGCAATGAACATTTGCAAGTAAAGCTAATTGGACAAAAGTATATAGTGTGTGACACACCGCAGCTTCAATACCACTAGGATAAATGATAAGATGTTGGAGAGGCAGGGAAGATGAAGGACTGAAGAGGCTTTGTTTGTTTATGTTTGGTTCTAATTTTTAAAAATTGTCTTGGGGATGCTTCAAGGATGAAGGGCAGAAATGGGAGGACTGGGAAATTAGAGGAATTGGAATGCACGTTGTGAAACTCCCAAAAAATCAGTAAAGAAATTATGTTATTAAAAAGTAATGAATAATATATATGCATATATATTAACCAATTGTGTTTTCTCGGTGTGTGACTACTTAAAAATTTTCGTGTTTTAAGTCTGAGTATCTATCTATCTATCTATCTATCTATCTATCTATCTATCTATCTAATAGAATTTCTATGTTTTAAGTCTGGACATCTATCTATAATATATCTACTTATCATATATTTATACATTCAATAAAATTTCCATGTTTTAAGTCTGAATATCTATCTCTCTATCTCTATACATATAGATATATAGATATATCTAGACTTAAAATGTGGACTTTTTAAAAATGTGCTTCTCCACTTACAGACTGCTCTTACATTGATGCAAAAGGCTCTAAAATTAGCTAACTGATGCAACATGGATCAAAAACTGTTTCTATGACTCAGATAAAACTAGAAGCATTTTTATAGTTTTAGCTATATGAGACTTTAGATTTTTTGGTTGCACTTCTGTTTACTTTGTGTGTGCCTGTGCATACACTTTCTTGCATCTGTGTGTGGTCCTGTGGGTCTCATGCCTGTGGAGGTCTCAGGACAGCTTTCAAGAGTTGGTTCTCTCTACTGAATGAGGCCATGAGACTGAACTCTGGTCACACTAGGCTTGAAAGAAAGGGCCTTCACCCACTGTGCTGGCTTACCCTGATGAAGCCCCTAAAACTCAATAATTGGCTTAATGAGAATTTTGAACACCAGCTAGGGACTTCTGTCAAAGCCTTCTTTTTATCTTTAATTCTTTTATGTGTAATATTTGAATTAAAATATAATTATATCATTTTCCATCTTCCTCTTTTTCTAGCCCCTCTCATATTTTCTTTGATCCCTCTTAAGTTTATAGCTTAATTTTATTTATTATTGCTTTATATCTATCTATCTATACTCATATATATGCATATTATCTATACACAACCAGCTGATTCCATTTAGTGTTGCTTATATACATATCTTCAGAGCTTATCACTTGGTGTTTGATAATTAATTAAATATTTCCAAGTTGAGCTGTCCCAATTTTCTGGAGCAGAAGAGCCAGAATGATGCTTGCTGAGATTTCACTTGCAGTTCTGTCCTTCCAAGGGAAGCTAGCTTCTTCCTGATTCAGAGTATTGTTGCTTTCCTACTCTCTGTGAATATGGTTTTATAATGAAACAATGTCCAACTTCTTGTGTTCCTAACTTCTATGCTTAATTTAAACTGACTTTGAGAGTAACAGATTATAATTTTTTTCTAATAAATATTAAGCTATAAAATTTCAAAAAATGGATTATAGGATTGTGTATATACATGTAGAAATAAAGGCATATGTACATATTCTCAAGCCTGCACCTATATGTTTTAATTTTGACTCGATAAGCCAAGGTGTTAAAAAATCCTAAATAAGAATATGTAATAATGTATTCATACATTCCCCAGACTAGCTGTCTTCAGGATCTCATAGCAGCCCTCAAAGTGAGGCACTGTCTCACTTTTTCCTTTCTTCCTGAAATGAATTTGCTGCCTTTCAAAACAGAGTATTTACACAGTCGTGCTGGATGTGAAAAATGTATCTTTCTTTGCACATATTATATGTTAAAAGGGCTTGAACTTGGCTTTTGATTAAAGGACAGTTGTGTGGCCTTCCAGCTCAGTTTTAATTGCATTTAAATTTCTTCTCCACACTTGCATTAAAGATCACAACCTAGTATTAATAAAGCCAGCTTAGTGTGATATAGCACCTGAGCAATTGGTTCTTGACAAACGTTATTTACCTAACTAGAGTTTCATTTCAAAGTTAACATGTCCCTGTGCTACTTGACTAAAGCATTCATCTGAAAACTGTGCTAGACATTTTAACCCAATTTAATTTATTCCCTGAAAGTTTAATCCCCTGCTGAAAAGAATAGTTGCAAATGTCCCTGAGTTACAATTCACCGAAGTGAAAAATGTTTAATGACATCATAGGTATTGAGCTTTGAGAGTTTAGTTAAAAATCTTTCTCAAAATGTAAAACGGGGGGCAAGAGTTAATAGGATATTTTATACAGCTACATTTCAATCCCTTCCCAAATCTTTCTAAAGTCACTTGTGTCTCTTCCATTAAATCTTTGTGCGTCCAGCTACTAAGACATCTCCAGGGAGCACTAATGTGGGGGAGGGTACTCAAAATTCTAAACAGAAAAGAAACTCTTCTGAGTCTTGACTTCAAAGTGGCCCATTCAGTCATTTTTTTTTTGATTTTATGAAAGTCTCTTTGTAATCACATTTACCAATCAAAGCAATATTAGGTGCAAAACATATACAGCTTCCTACCTAGTCATGTGAGGCAGCAGCCTGTACTTCACAGCACAGAGTGTGTTTGCTCCCACATAACCTCTGCCCAGACTTGGTTCATATGCTACACTGTATAGCAGAAGTCTATTTATTTGTTGTTGAAATATTTTTGGTCTGAGTGCCAAAGAATGAGGATTAAAAACATGGGAGGAGAGGAAATAAAATCTGTATGGACTTTGGTTTTGGCATAGGCAGATGCATTTTGGTCCCTTTATAGTCTCTTAAAAATCTAATTATTCATTTGGCAACTGTACCTTATATTGCAACTGGATAGTTGCTTTAAAATATGCAAAGTGCAGATTTCAGAATTAAATAGGAGACAATGACTGTTTACACCCTGTCAGGTCATGGCCTATTTGGCCTAGTTACAGAGATATAGCTGCATGGTTCATCTCCTCCGGAGCTGATGATGGCAACAGGCCAGCAGTGGTGTTACTATAGTAGAAAGTACAAATTTCTCTGAAACACTAATGGGAGGTCTGTAAAGCATAGATTGAACATGGAATGACTCCAATTATACAACCCCCTTAAGGATATTAGGTGGTATTTTTAATTCCTATGTTAATCAAAAGGGATCAATAACCACCATTCTATATGGGCAGTTATAATTTCACATTATAAAACCAGAGATATTAATAAAAATTTTGTTTGAAGGATAACTACTTCAAACTGATGTTTATTTTGCCTGCCAGAATGCCTTGGCTATTCACCCTTCAGGTGATTCCCATGGGCAAGAGCATCTGTTGCATCTGTTTTAAGAGCCTGGATGAAATTCTGTAGTTTGGAACTTAAGCCAATCTTTTTCCATGATGGAAGGGGGACAAAACTGGATTTGCCGGGAGTGGAGACTGATCCAAGCATTATTGGGTCAGTGGGACCACAGGACTGTCTGCTCCCTGCCCAGGGAGGGGATGGGGAGTTGCAGAGAAGAAAAAATGACCTGATGTGGTGGGAGGGGGAAGGGACCTTGAATAAGGATATACAGGGATCTTACTGTTACTGGGTTTTATAATTCACAGAATAACATGTATCTTAAAATTGAAAAAAAAAAAAAGGAAATCCCTGCTGGGTGTGTAGTTGGAGTCTGTATGTATGAGCACCTGGTATAACATGAACAGTGTAATCTACTTGTTAGCTTGTGTGGAAAAATCATGATTCAGATTATGCTTAAACTCAGAATTCTATATTTATCATTAAAGGCTGACATCATCTTTTCTTGGTGAAATGTACATTTTGTACATATGGTCATTTATGACCAAATTAAATGTCATATTATTGTTAAATGGCAACAGCATTAGAAAGTAAATTTACCTCTTTCTTTTCCTTCCTTCTCAGTTCTACTTTTATGTCTGGTACCACGGAGATATCTTCTGATTTTAGGTTAGAAGGACCAGGTCATAACTTTAGGATGGCTTACTCATTATATGACACTTTTAAGAAGTCCTTTTAGGCAGTGGGCTTCCCCCTACTTTGTTATTAGTCATTGATGCTCTGAGTTAATCCTGGGCACAGAAAGAATAGTCTGTTCAATTACATATGGTGCATATTACTTGGTATTTTTCCTGAGTGACTTAATATTTTATAGGTTAAACATATACTTTTATTAGCTGGGGTTCTCCAGAGAAACAGAATTGATAGAATGAACATGTACAACAAAAGAGGTTGATTGACATATCTTACACAGTGTAGATTGTGCAGTCAGACATTAGTTGTAGACACATTGGAGAGACTGAAAGTCTGGTATCTGCCACAGTTTACTAGGTTGGTTGGCTTAGCACAGTGAATCTTGTGCTGAAGACATGAAGACTTCTTGAAGAATGTCTGATTTTCATACTGGAAAACTGAATAATCTTAATTCCAATGACAGCAACATAGATGCAGCAACAGGGTAGATGTGCTGACAACCAAGAAGTGGTTGTGGGCAGCCAAAGCATTACTTAGAGGCTGCTTTTCTAGAGGAAACCATTAGCTATTAAAGCCACCACTGGAACTAGCTACCTTATCTTATTCTTCATTCACTAAATTATCCCAGAAAATATCTTCATAGAGCTTCTCAGAGGCATATTTCTTAGTTAGTACTAAATCCAATTACATTGTCAGTCAATATTAGCCATAACAATTACACTACAATTTAATGATTATTTTAGAGTATATTCCTTTCACTTACAAAAAATGTTTAGTATGAATGAGTTTGCCACATTGTTCTAGCAGCGTCCTCATCTATTTCAATCTTGTTGATTTCAAAAGGCCATATTGGGGCATGGATGAATTGTGGACAGTGGATGACATCCTGAATGAATGTATGTTGTTGAGACATACATTCTCATATCATATCAAGACATATCAAGGACTCCAATTCCTCAAGTCCATGAGAATAGCAAACCTTCCCTATGTCAGGCTTAGAAGAATGCTGAAGTATTCTTCTGGTCTTAGTATGAATGTTATAACCATTGATCTTTAGTTAAAACCAGTGTAAGAATAAACTATCAACCACAGCTTCCTTCTCACCAGTGATTTCAATTTGAAGCCATTCCCTACAGTGTCTCCTATCACAATCAGTAAGCCTACCTCTTTCTCCCTCAGTCAGGTGTGTACTATAAACTTGTCTCCCTACTTAGTGAATTTTAATAAATATATGGAGTTTCCAGGCTACATACACATGGCTCACCAGATGTATGTCTATATGTCTTTCCATTCTTTATTCCCTCAGCACTGACTGCAGTCAAGTCAAGTACAAAACCATGCAGGTCAAGAGAACAGACCCTTTGTAGGCTTCCCTAAGCACACTGCATGATATGTGCACAATGGTAAAATCACTAATCACCCTAATGTTTCTCTGTATTAAGTGATGCATGAATTTAGTTTCAGTCTCAGACTAATAGATCAGTCAGCGAATCCAACAAGTAAAAAAATTTTAAACATTAGCCTTATTTAACCAAAATGAGAATTGAGAGAGACCAAAAAAATGACAAGTTTTAATGAGTTTATTGTCAATAATACTAAAACAATTGTATATAATGCAGATTAATTGCCTGTAAAATTATATTAAGTATTCTAAATGACTTGTGAGGTTATAATTTAGCATAGTACAAGATTATTCTCTCTACAGTTACTGACAGCTTTGCTTCCTAAGCTCGCAGATCAAAGGACACACTCCCTGATATCATCCTTGACAGCCTAAACTCTTAGAACATTATTATAACATGATTGTCAGTATACACTGGTGCAATACAAACTGAGGGGCGAAAAAGGCAGCCAAAAGATTATGAAACCCAGAGACAAGTAATACATGATACTTCTTATATCCTCAGGGATGTTTTGAAGGTTGTTTTCCTTAGGAATTAATTCAAGACATATAGAGGGATAAATGGACATGATAATTTTCAATTTACTCTTGAAATGTCTCAGCAATATACATACATGAATTTCTGCATACATGTGAGAGCATAGAAAACTAAGAAAGTAATATAAGTAAGTAGATTTAATTGGTGAATTTTTGTAAGGAGCATGTAGAAATTACTTGTAGTTTAGAAATTATATAAAAATAAAATATTACAAGCATTTAGATACAAATACTGTTTCATAAGCAGATTCAAATAACTTTGAATTACTCTATCAGTTTGTTCAAAGAATCAAAGTTACTTAGAGAAAGACTTCATTTATAAATGATAGCATTTATAAATGCATTTCTCATCCAGTCAAAATAAGTTTCTAACAGAAAAAACACAAATATCTTATCCTTTTCTTTAATTTTATGTGAGACAGTGACATAAATCTTTTAACTAAAAACAAAGTAGTGGTACATTTGAGATATGTTACTTAACAATGAACATATTTTGCCAGCCTTACTGCTGATTACCACAAGATCTTTATAATATATCTTAGCTCATGAAACCTTGGATTTCCTATAATCCTTCCTGATGAGAATTGGTGACTTTTGAGGCTTGTAGGATAAAGGAAGATCTGAAGTATTTTTTCTTTATTAAGACTTTTATCTAGGAGAACTGATCTGAAAATACCAATATGTCATTACGTGTTATTTTATTGCTATATTCATTTAATAGGAAAGTTGCCTAGTGGGTGAATTTTGCAGCACAGAGATAATGTAGCTTGCAGGGTCTATAGCTGGGTGAGGCTGATGATCACTTTTCTCCTCTGATAATATGGATAGTACATTCCAGCACTATGCATGCTGATCAGGAAGGATAATGCATCTGGTTGAACACTAGCTCATTTTCTCCATATTGAATGACCTAACTACATAGTGCCATCATCAAAAGAGTCTTACTATATGTGTATAGAGGGTAAATACTAGCACTGGATATTAATAGCCTGTGTTGCTTGGGAGGGTCTGTGGGACATCCTTGGCTGGAGAGATGGTTTAGTGAGTGAGGACATTTGCTGATCTTGAGGACCGTGGTTTGATTCCGAGCACCCATATGGTAGCTCACAACTATGTAAATGCACTCCTTGGGGAGGGGGTGTCTGATTCCCTCCCCTGACCTCCTCAGCATGACATGCACATAATACACAGACACACACAGGCAAAATACTTTTATATGTAAATAAAGCCAAGACTTTATTCCCAAGGAGTTAAAAGTACTTATTTAGGTTGTTTGGAGAAAATTGGGTTACAGATAGATTTAATATAAAAACAACTTCATGGGATTGCTTTTTGAAAAATTTTAAAACAGTAGCTTTTAAAAATTTATATTTTTCTTGAGTGAAAGAGAGAAGAATACAGCATGTCTTTTGTTATAACTTTTTTCTTTTTTAAAATAAACATTCTGACAGTGGATATAGTATTTTGGTAACATATAAAACAGTCTTCCATTCACAGCCTGCAGAATAATTCCTCTGTCTATCTTTTGCCTAATTGAAGACCTGTGGTGATTGGCTTCATTTGTTTTTCTTTTCTCATAGTGGTCATAGTTTAGAGTTTAGCCCTACTTCTGGGAAGGCCCAGGTACATTTCACAGTCAAGCCCAGGGGATCCTTAGATGATGTTGCAAATCTATAAGTTAATGTCCTGGTGTTTCAGAATGGATAAATGTTGCTAAATTTTCAGCATTCTCTTCTACAAAATCAAGAGACTCCTTGGTCAGGATACAGTTTCTTATCTTGATGTGACATATGATTTAAATCCCCAAAGAGAGTATAAACCCTGGATTTCAGTAAGGGAACCTCTGTATCATGAATAACTGGCTGGAGGCCAAGAAACCTTTACCACAATTTTGACTCCATCTTAAATCACTTTGCTATCTCATACAAGCTCAAAACTACAATACTTAGCTTTTCAAGTTATAAAATACTTTCAAAGGCCTCTTCAAGGTTCCTTTTTTTTTTTTTGTTATTCTAACAGTCATGGATTTTTCACTATATATCCACAAAGCAAAACAATGCCACATCCAAATTCTTTTATTTACAATTTGTCACTCTTACAGAGTAAATCCAAAAAAACCTTTAATACTCACATTTTAACATCATTTTAATCCATTCTGTTAATGGCACTTTATAGCATCATTTAAAGCATTTGGAAACACACTCATAAATTGATTTTTCTCCTTCACATTTCAAAGTTTGATTGCATTTCCCAAGCAAATAAGCATTTGTGCAAGGAAATAAACTAACATATGCCCGACTGACTGCTTCAAGAAAATTATTATTTGTGAATAGAAATGTCCATTTGAAATACTGGAAAGAAAATACCTCCAGGAAGTCTGACAGACCCTTATTGAAGGAATTTTTTTCCTTTTGACTCTTGCTTGCATTTTCTTCATCACTGTTTTGTGATCCAATTTCTAGAATTTCAAAGGGAAAAATCCAGAGTGTGGTATCAATGTTCACATTGGCCAACAGATTGTTTCATTCTGTCTTTCTTGCATTTGTACCACTTGCTGTTTAGGTTGATGTAGGCGCTTTTGCTTCTTTTCCCTTATTTCTAATACATAAAATAAAATATGCTCATGTAGAAGTTGTGTGTGTGTGTGTGTGTGTGTGTGTGTGTGTGTGTGTGTGTGTGTGAGTGGGTGGACAGCTAATAAAAAAGAGAACAGGAAATTTAAAGAGTTAAAGGAAAGGAATGTGGAAAAATTTTGGGGGAGAAAAGGGAAGAAAGAAATATCATGCTTATTCTACAATCTCAAAAATTAAAAGAAATAATTTGAAATGTATTTACTTTGAAATTTTAAAATGTGATATTCTTGATTGGTTATTGTGACCAGGCTTTCTTTTGTATAACTCTGCATGTTTGTAGACCAGGATAAGACTCACATGAAGAATTGAATCATATGTGTATTAATGTGCTTCAGAAAGTGAACTGAGTATTTGCTTGTGCGAAAAGATCATCTGCTAAGTGGTATGGTTGTTTGTGAATAAGAATTCTGCTTAAACATGAATTTATTCATCCAGTGGATATCTGTAGAGCACCTGCTTGGTATGTGTATTGAACAACATATAAAAGAAAAGCAATAGGAATACATTAAATGGCTATGTACAACAATGTCAATCCATGGAATATATATTCATATTTTATATTAACACATATGTGTTATATTTACAAAGAAATAGTACAAAATATTCTCAGAGGACTGATGGATTCATTAGAAGGACTAAGTTGATCTCTAAGTAATGTAAAGTTATCAAAACAAAAAGGATTCGGAAGAAGGGTTCCAGTAATGGGAAGAAGCATACCCAATGGTTTTGTGGCAAGAGGAATGCGATTATATAGAAATGACTAATTTGACGAGAATCATGAGATTAAAATAAGAGTGATGTTGATATTTGTTGCATTAATCTAGATGAATTTCCAACACATAAACAAACATAAATACTTTGTTCCTATACAATGCTTTAGAAGTTGTGGAAACACTTACTTCTTCAGGTGACCATGACTTCTAATAATTCTTTGTGCAGCACACTTCATTACTGTTCTCTGTAGCTCACAGAAAACTTAGCTTTCTAAGTCAGTACCAAACATGAGTAAACAGCAAGTTTCTGGATACATCTTTGTTCTCTGACCTCTTTGACCTTAGTGACTGGATTGTCTGATTTTCAGCATGAAGAACAGAGGCAGCCAGCATGAAGAACAGAGGCAGCTGTCCTGTGTCCCAGCTGCTCCCTCTAGTGGACCATTATCCAACTCTCCATAGATGTGTCATATGAGGAAGTTATGTTGTGGTCATACTAGAGGAAGAACATGTCCTAATGTCTGTCCTTTTATTTCTGATTTCTTTTTAAAAAAATAAGAAAAATCTCTTTAATGATAGTGTGCAAACATCTCTGGCTAATGCTCAAAGAATAGCCAGCCTAGACAGCATTTGCATTGCACATATGCTGTTATCTTTATGTCTTTTAGGTTATACTTTGAATAATTTAAATTAGTAAAGAAGACTGCAAGTTCAGGCACTTACCCAGATGAGACATTTATAAAGCAAAGATATTTTCAGAAATATTTCTTAAGTATACTAGTTGTTGGTTTTGCATATGAGAAGAGACACACACACACACTACCAAGTCCACATGAGAGTTTATTCAGGAGAGTTACCAGGCAAGTAGAGGAGCAGAGAAGCAGAAGAGAGAAGAGAGAAGAGACAGACTGCAACATGGTGTCTCCTTTTAAGAGAAAAGGTGTACATAGATTTACGTAACCAAGCCTAGGGGCGTGCCCTCCATCCGAGGCGCATTCTAATGGCGCCCAGTTGGCTTCACCATGTTGCATGCCAGGAATCCTTACATCCCACCCTTTCACCACATGACATGCCAGGAATCCTTACACTAGTGACCTGAAACATCAGAGCCACTAGGGTTTCTCAAGAACAGCATTGAGACACATATACAGCCCTATGTAGTAGAAAGATTTGGGTTCTCAGTATCTGTAACAACCTCTGCACAAAGGCACTGTGCCCAGATGATTACTGTTTTTTTTTAAATATTTAAAAAGTTTTTTTCAATGTTCTTGCCCTCCCTTCCCTCCTCCCAATCCTTCCCAGTCCTCTATCAGCTCCCTCCCTCATCCAATCCCTTCAACCATTCCCCAAGGAGGGCAAGAAGTTCCAAGATGGATCATTTCAGGCTGGCATATCCAGTTGAGGTAGGTTCAAGGCCCTCATCCCAGTATTAAGGCTGGGTAAGGTGTTCCTTTGTAGGGAATGGGCTCAGAGATGTTAGTTCATGCACGAGGAACATAGTCTGATTCCACTGCAAGAGGCTCCACAAAATGTCCACACCATTTGATAGTCATTTACCTTTGGAGGGTTTAGTTCCTTTCCCTGAAGGTTCCTCAGTGGTTTTCTGATTCAGTGAGCTCCCAATAGCTCCATCCAGCCATCTCTGTGGCTTGCCTCCTCATGATGCTGATTCCTTTGCTCATATACACTCTACTTTCTCTCTCTTCAGCTAGACTGGGAGCTCGACCTGGTACTTAACTATGCTTCTCTGCTTCTGCTTTTATTCCTTGCTGGATGAAGGTTATATAATGACACTTAGGGTAATCATTCATTTGATTATAGGGGGAGTTTTATTTAGGCACCCTTTCTACTTTTGCTTGGAATCCTAGCCAGGGACATCTTGTGGGTTCTTGGAGGTTTCCTTAGCACCGTGTTTCTTTCCAACCCCTCAGTGGCTCCCTCTATCAAGATATCCATCTATTTTTTTCTTTCTCTCTATTACTCCATTCAGTCAACCTGCTTCTTCTCTCATCATTTGTTCCCATCTCCACTTGCTCACTCTTAGTTATGACCCCAATTTACTCAGGAGATCTTCTCTATTTCCTCTTCCCTGAGGGATCCCTGGATGTCTCTCTTAAGTTCCTCCAGTTACCTAGCTGTTCAGGTACTGTGGTTTGCAGCCTGAATATTCTTTTCTTTTTGTCTAAAATCCACTTATGAGTAAGTACATACCATTTCTATCTTTCTCACTCAGGATGTTACTCTCCAAAGCCATCCATTTGCCTGCAAATTGTAGAAAGTCACTTTTTTTAAACTGCTGAGTTTTTTACATTCCATTGTGTAGATGTACCACAATGTACATGTAGGTTGTTTCCAGGTTCTGGCTATTACAAATAACGCTGCTATGAACATAGTTGAGCTAATACCTTTGGGGTAAGAATGTACATCCTTTGGGTAAACGCCAATAGTGATATTGCTGGATCATTGGGAAGACTGATTGCCAGTTTTTTTGTTGTTGAGCACTGAGAACAAGCTAATATCTATCTGATTTCTTTATTCCAGCCTCTCCTACAGTAGTATTCTTACTGTCTATGGTCCACAATATTCTTTAGATGAGCTTTTTTGTCCTTTAAAATATCATTGAGATATACTTTGACTTTGTAAAATTCAGTTTTTCTAAAAGTAAACTATTTTTTCCTGCAAGCATATCAGTTAATTTATTATCTTTCCTTAAAGTAACATACCTAAATCTAGAGGCTATCTTTTTGTTTCTTTAGGATCTCTCTGTATATACATCATTTCCCTTAGTACCTGGTTCTTAATCATGTGACTTCATAGTCCATGCTTTCAACAACATGGAAACAGAAATAAGTTGATTTTTATCTCAGAATACTGGACAACAGTAATACTAGATTCATGTGTATCAATGTTTCTGAAGCTATTTTCAGAAGTCAGGCTGTAGTT
Organism: Sigmodon hispidus; assembly: GCA_004025045.1. Lineage (NCBI taxonomy): Eukaryota > Metazoa > Chordata > Mammalia > Rodentia > Cricetidae > Sigmodon > Sigmodon hispidus. The sequence goes on from PVIH01000290.1 coordinate 220,083, forward strand.
ATTGGTGCTATGAATATTGCTAAAAATCTTCCTTAGAATGCATAGTTTTGAGTTTTCCAGGGAAATAGGTTGTTCCTATGTATCCAAGATAAAATGTGTGTGTGTGTGTGTGTGTGTGTGTATGTGTGTGTGTGTGTGTGTGTGTGTGTGAGAGAGAGAGAGAGAGAGAGAGAGAGAGAGAGAGAGAGAGAGAGAGAAAGAGAGAGAGAGAGAGTTATAGAAGTGTGAATGTTTCCACATACATGTCTTCTCAGAACTATGCTTAATAGATCACTGGGTCCTGGACCTGTTGGTTGAATATGCTTTGTAGAAACCACTCTGTAATGAAGCATGATCCAAAGATTCTCATTTACGTAATATGCAAAGTTTTGACAACTCAGACCACAGGTCCTCAACTATTGCTAAGTGGAGGAGGTGAGGGCCACCACCTTTTCTGCTATGCTTTATTTTTCTTGAACAATGAAAGAAGAACCTCTTGGCTCTATGTGCTTCAGAGGTTTGGAGACTCCCAGTCCCTGAGATGTTTATGGAATTTGGATGGTCTGTACTCCCAGGATATTTGCCCCATTTCATATATCTGGATTGACTGATTTATTTACTGTGTACTAAGAATGCTCTGAGCAGTGCATGTGCACTATAGTGTGATAAGAAAGAGACCATGAATGACTTCTTTTCATATTACCTAAGATTTAAACTCCACAGATCTGGCATTTCTTTGCAGCTGGTATTTCCCAATTTGTTTATAAAATTTCTTCCTTTGTCTAAGGAAATGTTTTCACACTAATCACTATATATCAGAGGGTATTAAAAAGGTATATTATATATACAGTGTCAATGTGACTATTTGCCCTAGGATTCCAGCCCCTATTTGATGAATTGTGTGATTATTTTTACTAAATGTATACTCATGTACTGTGTCAACAAGGTCAAATTCATGGCATGATCTCATTTTATTACAACTCATTTTCTGGTAAATAGTACTGCCTATTAGCCATAACAGTGAAATATAACTAACATAAAATATTTTTATGGGATTATGTTTTCATATACATCTGGGCATATTGTTGAAAATGGGTTGAAACCTGTTTTGTTCAGGTTTTGGATTACTCTAACAAGATATCTAGGTTTACTTGGCTTAAAAAGTCCAAGCTTGAGTGGTCATTGTAAAAGGCCTTCATTCTGGGAGGACTAAATCATGTAGAGAAAATGCATATATGAGAACAAGTTAGGCAGCTGAACCAAAGGGGTTTAACATGTGGCATGGCCTTATTTTATAGTGACATACACTCTGCTAACTAAGCCAGTCTATGAGAACTTGCTTACTTTCCTAATACATACATAAATTGCTTCTAGGTGTGAAATCTCCATGACATAATTACTTCTTTCTATGCCTACCTCCATAAGGTTCAACCAACTCTGGATATGTTGGAGAATAGGTTTTCTTGCCATGAATGTTTGAATGTCATAACATGTGCAAATGCTTGTAGAGTGTGGACTACTAATTCCTGCTATGGTTTGTGATAGATGTTCTTGCACCTTATTTTACATTAAGCAGCCAACTTTTCCATTTCCATCTATACAACAGGCATTGCCATGAAGTCACTCCTTCTGACTTCTGATACTGATAGGAAGAAGATACTCAGACATAGCATACATTTCTCCTCCTCTGAGGGGAACTCAGATGTCTTGACATGTTTAATCATCTTTATGACTAATGAAAAGTAATGCATGGTTGATATTATTTGTAATAGGAAGAACCTGGAAACAACCTAGATGCCCCTCAAATGAAGAATGGAGTAACAAACAATGGAGTACAACTCAGCAGTAAGAAAAAATGATATCCTAAAATTTGTAGGCAAATGGATGGATTTGAAGAATACCCTCCTGAGTGAGGTATCTTAAACCCTGAAAGAAAAGCAGGGGATGTACTCACTCATTAGTGGACTCTAAACAAACAAACAAAAAGCAAAAAGCAAAGCATGTCCAAGCTGCAAACCACAACCACTGAATAGCTTGGGATCTGAAACACCTTGGACTGACACTTTGGAATCCACTCCCCCTAGAGGAACACCTGACTCAGTCTCAGTGTTGGGGGGAGAAAACTGGATCTGCCAGGAGTGGAGGCTGAACTGAGCAATATTGTGACTTTGGGACATTGTGACATTGGGACCTTTGGACCTCCTGCCCATGCTGGGGAAAAGATGGGGAGATGTGGAGGAGAGAGGGTGACCTGAGGGCATGGGAGAGGGAAGAGACCTTGAACAAGGATATACATGGATAGAAAATGTGACTTTATTTATAATAAAAAAAGGAAAAAAAAGAAAATAATGCATGATGACTTTTGGATTAATGAAGAAGTAGCCCTCTGCTATGTTACTTTGAGCAATCTATTCATTGTTATAACCATGTACCCAGGATCATTCACATGAGATACTCTGCATATATTTCACAAAGAAGTCATAGAAATATTAACCATATCTTTCTGGGTTGTTTTGTCACTGTGGAATTTCATACATTTATTAACAAGAATGGAAGTTTTGTAATGCAAATTTTAATAATCTGTGATTGTATTTTGAAAGAATAGATAAATAGGACTATTTAGACTAATCCCTATTAATTTTTCATCAATCTGATGACTGTATGTCAAAACTTGTATGTATGTATATCTATACAATAAGTGTAGTGGAAAAGAAAACATTTTTTAAGGATGAAAAGCCAACTTCTCAGAAGAAATTTCTGGCTTTCCACAAAACATGCCCTCCCCAACATTAAACAACTTACAACATGTAAAAGATAATTCTTATCTGAGTATTGGATGAAACAGAATCAAAGAAAAAGCTTAATGTTGACAGTTATATGAAGAACTCCAGAGGCATTCAATCACATGTAAGTTAGAATCACTGCTCAGTGCAGGAGCAAATGGGATGGTTTGTGTGCTGTGTTTGAAGTGAACTACCTCCCCAGAATAAAGTCTTTGCTTGAAAATGACATAGAACATACTGGTTGGCAAGACAGACTTAATGTTGCTATTAAAGATGAACTATGATCCACTTTTGTCCCTCTTACACTGTGACAGTATCAGTATGATGTCCCTTTATCATAATGCTCTTTCCTGAGAATTGTTCAAAATATCCAAATATCCATTTCCGTTTGTTTGGATGCTCTGAGAAGACATTCTGTCTTCATCCAGAAAACAGGGCTAGAATAGCAGAGTATGGTCTGAAAGCCTTGTTCTCAGTTTTCTCCCCGTTCTTTCAGAAGAGTTGCTCGCACATGCTGTATTCAGGTTGTGTCAGTTCTTCTACTTATGCATTTAATGTGCAGATACTATATTTGTGCTTATTTTAGAAGAAGGATTGTTTTTACTTTTATTCAGAATTATCCAGGCTTTAAAAATTTGTATGACAAGACACATAAACTTCTAAATATACAGTCTTGTGTTTGAAGCTATGAAATATGCCATATGAAACTTCTGTTCTTCACAGAAATTCAATGGCCTCTATAAGTATCCTCTGCGTCTTGTAACTGGAAAAAAGAGACCCTAAACAATGTTAATAATGTAATATTAGAATTCATATTTAAACTATAAATTTTCACTCAAAGGACATTGTATTAGTCAGTTTCCTGTCTCCAGGACAAAAGTTTGAGAAAAAAAATGAGCTTCAGTGGAATTTTTTTTTTCTTTTTTCTCATAGTCTCAGAGTTTCCCAGCTGGTTTACCCATTCTCTGGGAGAACAAAAGTATTCTAAAAGCAAGAATGAGACTAAGATAGCTGCTCCTTTTAACATCTAGGAAGAAAAGAAAGTAAGCCTTTGCTGGCAGGCTTCCTCCTTCTCTGCTTTTATTCCATCTGGTCCTCGAGTTTTGGGGAGACACTATACACATTAAGGTAGGTCTTCTCCCCATTAGTTGCTCTCTCACACAGCAGTCCAAAAGTATCCACACAGACAAACCCAGGAAGTATGCTTTTCTAATGGCTTAGGCTTCTAGAGCCCAATCATGTTCCCAATGGAGACAGACCATCACATCCATTCTCTGTATTTCTTTGCCATACAGTCTCCCAACACTTACTGGCTTAAAGGCAGAGGCCCAGATCTCCATCCCTGCATTTCCACTACGAGTGAAAATGGCTGCTGTTAGAACCTTCGTCAGACACAAGAAACTATGTAACTTCTGATGTTGTTCTTCCTCAAACTTTTGTTTATTTTACCTTTAGTTTAAAAAAGTATTTATTTTTCATTTTATGGGGAATTGTTGGCAATAATTGTTTATATTTAAAGTATAAAATTTGATGATAGATTGTGTATTTATATTGTAAGGAGGTTGCTATGGTCAAATTAATGGAACCATGACCTCACATAGTTAACTTGTTCTGGTGAGAACACTAGTCCTCTTTGCCTATTTAAAATTTGCAGTTAGTCACTATGCTATACATTATAACTCCAGAATTTGTAACTGATAATATGGTTCTGTTGACCAATGCCTCCCATTTTTCTAGCCTAACCACTGGTAACTACCATTCAATTCCTTTTTGGAGTTTGTCTTCTGTATGGTCAACTTACATGTGAGGTTGTATTGTATTTTATGTTTTGTATGTTATACTGTATTTCAGTGAGTGGATTATTTTACTTTATTTGCTGTCTCTGTGTAGGTCCTTATTAGTTTAAATGGCATGGCCTGTTTCTTAAAGCTGAATAGTAGTAGTACTTTGTGTGTGTTTGTGTGTGTGTAGCTCTTCTTTACTCATTCATTAACAAATGTGCAGATGGGCCTTTTTTCTCACAAATCAGTGATAAGATGAAAATGAGAATTCAGAGGTCTCTTTCAGATACTCATTTTATTTCTTTTAGTCATTCACCCACAAATGAGGTGCTGGATTAAATAGTAGCTCCATTTGTTGTTTTAAAACATTTCTATTTTTTTTATAATGGTCATTTTAATCCACAATCAAAATAGTAGTTCTTTTATTTTATATTCTCATGTGAATTATTTTAGCAGGTGTGGGATGATATTGCATTGCAGTTTTGACTCAGAGAAAGTGAGTCAAATATTTTAATGCACTATGCCACTAATCAATTTTCACTTGTTTATCAGGCATAATGCTGATGTGCTAGATATTGCCAACGAAGCACCTGAGGTTACAACCAAAGAAAGCCTTTGAGGGCTACATGTCCCCATATTTTTGTTGTAGGACTGAAAATGAATGATTTCTCTTATTATTGAGATATGTATGCAAAAATATAAACCATGCAAGGAATGTAATGTGTGGTTTTTGTGTCCTAACCATTCTTACCTTCACAGGACATGAGTGCAATTTAGAGAATATGTTGTGCAAATCTATTATAATATTTGGCAGAACTTTGTGAAAAGAATTTAATATTAATATGCAAGAATATTTACCTTTAAATAAACTGGTTATTAAAACGGTTAACAAAACTCTTGCTAATAGTCTACCTTGTAAGATTCAAGAAGGTGCTTCTGATCCCAAGTTGTTCAGTGGTTGTGATTTGCAGTTTGGGTGTTCTTTGCTTTTTGTTGAAAGTCCACTGAATGAGTACATCCCCTGCTTATCCTTTGGGTTTGTGATACCTTGCTTAGGAGGATATTCTCCAAATCCATCCATTTGTCCGTAAATTTTAGGATATCATTTTTTCTTACTGCTGAGTATTACTCTATTGTGTAGATGTACCACAGTTTGTTAATCCATTCTAGATGAGGGGCATCTAGGTTGTTTCCAGGTTCTTGCTATTGCCCTTTCTGGGGAAGGAATTGGGGGGATGAGAAGAAGAGAGGCTGAAGACTGACAAGGAGAGAAAAGGGAGGGGGAAGGGAGTTTGAACAAGAGGATACATGGATGAAAAATGAGACTTCATTCTATTAAAAAATGTGGCTATATGTGTATGTTTTAAAGACTATGTTTCTTGGAAAACATAAATGTTAAGTACAAAGTCAGAAAGCAGTTCTAAAGTCAAACATTTATATCTGAGGCAGGAGCTTTAAGTGGGACTATGGAGGGTGAAATTGAGTATTACAGGTGAAATTTGGACTTCTGAGACCAGATCTGCCTTGACTGGTCTATCTCTGTGTCTTAAGGCCATGCTTTCAATATCTTCTCATTATGGTCTGCACATCATGCCAAAGTGCTATTGCAGAAAATGTTAAAGAAAATAAATATTTTTATAAAATAGATCATCTTTTAATTTTCCTCCCCTATGTTACTTATGATCTTCTGAAAAAGGAGTGCCTATAAACATTTATATTTCTATTTTTATTAAAAAATGCAAAGTACCCTCAAGCTGCAAACCACAACCACTGAACAACTTGGGATCTGAAGCTCCTTGGACTGGCACTTTGGAGCCCATTCCCTCCAGAGGAACACCTGACCCAGTCTTGATATTAGGATGAGGAAATTGGACTTGCCTGGAGAGAATGCTGAACTAAGCCACATTATTTATTTATTTATTTTTATAAATAAAGTCATAATTTTTATCCATGTATCCCCTTTGTTCAGACTCCCTTCCCCATCCTACCCCTTCCTATCACTCAGTCTTCTCCCCATCACTTTATCTTCTCCCCAGCAAGGGCAGGAGGTCCCAAGGTCCCAAAGTGGCTAAGCCACATTTTTAAAACAATTAAATGGGAGGCATACAGGCAAACATACTTTCTTGACCTTCAGATATGGATTAGCTATTTGTCATTTAGAATATTATAATCAATAAGAAAACATTTTAGATTTTCTCTGTAATATTGTATGGAAAATATTATTTCAAGTAAAAATTTCTATAATGCCTTGAGTTTTGTAACTAACTAGGTAAATAAGTTATCATATCTTCAGACCCATGTATGCACATTCCAGTTGGATGGAAAGGATTATCTGTAGATGCTTCAGCCCACAATTATCCTAAAAGATTTGATTTTATATCCTAGACTACTGTTACTTTGTCACTCTTTACAGGTATAAGAAGATTCATTAATTTTCAGCCAGTTTATGTTTCCCTTTAGTCAATAAATAATCAAGTTAAATCAGACTAGGTGACACATGATAATTTAAACACTTTGTAGGTAGAGGCAGAATCCAAATCATGAGTTTAAAAGCAGTATAGACTATTTAGTCAGACTGTGCTTCATGATGATAATAATAATAATATTTATTATTTTTGTCTACGAAATATCTGTTAAATTCATGTCTTTTTTTTCTTTTTTGTCTTTCACTGCTTACACAGGATTTTCTTAGCAAATCTTGCACAATTTACCTAGTCTTTCTTCCCTCAGGATTTTCCTCTAGCAATCTTTCTTTTATGCTTAGTGGGTGATCCTTTTAGAGTTAGGAATACATACATGAAAAGAGAGCAAAACAAATCTGAGTAATTCACTATTATAAGACTAAGTCTAAATGCATTAGCAGAACATTCAGAATTTGGAAGTGAGTTACTGTCTCCTGTATGTTCTATCCATGTAGCGTGCAAAGTTCCTGGAGTACAGAAAGAGGAATTTTCTTTCCTCCCCTTCTCTCCTCCTTTCTTCTTGTTCATAAATAATAAAGTGAATTGAATATGGTATGCTATAGTATGGAATGGAGGTATTGATGCATCTATACACATATGCATATGCATGTGTACACACACACATACATTGTGCAATGACCAAATCAAATTATCTAATACATGTAGTCCCTCACATATTCATCTCTGGTTTTGATAAGGATCTTACTTGACTTGATTTTACTATGTGTTGCATATAAAATTTTAAACTCAGAAAGAGAGTAAATGATAGTTTCTGGAGACATGAAGGCATAGAAAGAGAGAGGAGATACTTGTCAAAGAAAACAGGGTTACAGAGACACAGTAGGGAACTATTTTCCATGTCTACCTTTGAAAAATCCTTTCTGGACTTTGTGATTTCCCCTCATTATGTTGCATATGTTTGAAAGGAATACTCTGGCTCATTTTCTATTGATAAAAATCAAGATAATATTAACTTCCAGATTTTAGGATCATCTACTCTGTTATATCTTCACTGTTTTTAAACTTTGTGGCTTTAAGAACATAACATGGGCTACAGGTAGCATTTATTTTGATGTGATTTATTTAAATGGTCCCAAGATTAGACTGCGATCTTCTTGAGATCAGGAGCAAAGCATGTGCTATGCATGCAAAATGCATTTGTGGCTTTCAGTGCTTGAGCTGTTTAATAGCTACACTCACACCTACTCTTTGTTACTTTGAGTTTTACTGCTTATTTCACTTGCCATATCTCTTAGCTTGTCACATCAGCACTTGAAAAAAATATATGAATTTTTCCTTTTAGAAAGCTATCTCACCAGACAGTTTTACTTGCATCCAATATATGTTCTCAACTTTTCTAAGACACATTTTAGAATATTTTATTTTGGAGATCATGTTTACCACCAGGGCTGCATTTTTAAAAGATTTGTGAGTACTTAATACTGTTTGCTGTCTAGAAGTGTAATGCTTCACAAAAGATTGCTAGAATTAATTTCATTTTTTGTTATGTGAAACTTATGGTATATGTTTTGTCCATCTCTTCTTACTCTCGGACAAATTTTTAATTGCTTATATTTACAGTTATGTTAAAGACAGATTTTCTTAAATGGCTTGGTTGTTTGCAAATACCATCTCAAGTTATCCATAGTAATTGATCTTCATAAGGTATAGTTTAGAGGTGGAAATGTGGTGATTACAGATGGGGACAATGATGTTAAACACTCAATACATTCCAGAAACTTTCTTTGCCACTTTAAATGCAGTGTCCTATGCAATCCCACTATTCATGTGAGAGATGTGACTAATATCTCCTAGTCTCTAGAAGGGGAAAAAACATAAACTCCTACACAATAAGTAAATTTTACACACAACACATTTGTTAAGGATCAGATCCTAGTCTGAGATTCAGGTGGTCTACTCCAGAGTTCACATTCATAATCACAATGGAGATAGAGAATATAATTTGGAGCTAAACAACGGACATTCTTACTGAAAAGCCGAGGTTTGTTCATCCATGGGAATTATAGCATTTTCTGGATATAGTGGTTCTTCCTTCTTTAAATCATATGCCCTGATTCTATAATTTTCCCCTGAATTTCCACCTGCTGCTGATAAATTGTACTGTAAGTGTTTTTCTTCTTCCATCTTAGGATAGTTTCACTACTGCTTTGTTAATAGTGCATGATAAAAGTATCACATTATGGTTCTTTGTTGATTCCGAGATAAGTACCCTAAAAACCACTCTGTGTATGCCTCAATTTATTTTCAGTAGCCAAACAATGGGAACACATCTAACTCCAAAAAATAAAAAACAATCAGGGGAAAGTGCATGCACTTATGTCTTTTCTCCTAAAGAATAAATATGAGGATTGTAGGAAAATGATGCATGTTTAGTTAGGCAGTTACAAGTGAGAATAACTACAAAATAGATTTTATTGAAATATAAAAAGGAAATACTCATAAAAATTATTCTAAAGCCAAGGTATCAGTACTGGAGTTACCAATTAGTGTTAGTAAAATTTTAGATTCATTATAGCTTATAATAGCTACTCTGTGTTATACCATAGTAAAATGATTTTTTTCCCTACATTTATTTCTCCCTTTTCTCTCATTGCTGGGTACTGAATCCATGGTCCTGTACATGCTGGCAAGTGGTTTACTCTGAGTACACATTGTCAACCTAAAATAATATACTTTGAAATTTAGGGAATTAATAAAATATCTGTAGTTGCTTCTACTATTTTGTAATTATGTCGAGGGTAATATTAACTTTGAAATAATAATGATTTCTGTTTTATAAGAGATACTAAAAATTGGCCTATAACAGATTGACATTATAATCAGGCAAATGGGATAGTTGAAAATATAATTTTATACTTATCCTCTATTCATTTATATGTCTAATTCTCTTTTCTGAAAGAATATTGCTCCTTAAATTTTATTTCTCTAGATCATAATATTTAGTCCATGTTAAAAGCATTCTTACTTTAAAATTTTTGTTGTATGTTTCTTGAAAATGCTCCATTCTTGAATAATGCTGAGAAACTATAGACAGTTGTAGCCAGAGGTTTCTGAGGTCCAGACCTGCAGCCCCACAGTCAGTCTTTTAACCCCAAATAATCACACAAAGACATATTAATTACAAAGTGTTTGGCTTATGGTTTAGGCCCATTATCAGCTAGCTCTTCAGCTTAATCCATTTCTATTAATTTATGTCTTGCCACATGGCTAGTGCCTTTACCTGTGTTCCATTACATCTTGGTATCTTGAGTAGCAGCCAGCAGCATCCCCCCTGATTCTGCCCCTTCCCCTTTATCTATGCTTACAATCCCTGCCAGCCTCTAAACTGCTTCACCATAGGCCATAACAACTCCTTTATTGTCCAGAAGTAATTCACAGTTTATAGAACGACATCCCACATCAGATAGGAAACAGTTTGAGTGGAGAGATAATAGAGAAACCGATGCAAGGGCAGAAAACAATTGAAAGAAGAAATACTTAGTATTAAAATGAAGTTGTTAGGAAAGACACCCTTCTCCCAATTCTCAGCATTACTACTGAGATGGAAGTGGTCTATCTGTGCCATCGCTGAATACATGAGGGTCTTGCTTTGTTTTTATTGGTGATAAGTTAAAATTCTGGAGAATATCATTGAACATAAAAGTCATGAGATATAAATCTATGAGAAAACCACATTTTATTTTGGATGCAATAAATTTATATGGAAACCAACAGAGTATTTCTTAAGACCAGTAATTTTTGAAATAAAGCAACTTCATCTGATATTTGTGAGAATAGTCTTATACTAATCATGTTGTCGCAGGGAAATGACAGAGTTTGGAATAAACTCTAGGAAGTCAGGCCCCTAAGCTTATGCTCTCCAGAAAGTGGTGTAGACTCTGACCATCACAAGCATCCAATTGAAGAATATTCTCAATAGACATCTGAACCATAAAAAGAGGTCTACATGGATAAGTTTACAGATATAGGTAGACATAGTCTAGAACTTGGTTCTAGTTTCTAATGAGCCTCATTTAAGAGAGCTCTTTGACATGATCATTTCCTTAGATGCCAAAAAAGCTTTGACGAAACCCAACACTCCTTTATGATAAAAGTCCTAAAGAGATCAGAAATACATGGGAAATTCCTAAATATAATAAAGGTGATTTATAAGAAGCTGATCACCAACATCAAGCTAATAGACAAGGCTGTCCTCTTTCCCCTTATCTATTCAACATAGTTTTCAAAGTTTTAGCTAAAGCAATAAGAGAATGAAAGGAGAGTAAGGGGATACAAATTGGAAAAGAAGAAGTGAAACAGATGATATGATTGTATACATAAGTGACCCACAAAATTCTACCAGGGAACCAGATGATAAACACCTTCAGCAATGTAGCAGGATACAAGATTAACTTAAAGAAATTAGTAGCCCTCCTATACACTAATGATAAAAGGGCTGAAAAAAAGGGAAACATCATCTTTTATAATATCTGCAAATAGCATTAAATACCTTGGTGTAACTATAACCAAAGAAGTAATAGATCTATTTGACAAAAACTTTAAATCACTGAAGAAAGAAATTGAAGAGGATATCAGAAAATGGAAAGATCTCCCATGTTCCTGGACAGGTAGGATAAACATAGTAAAAATGGCAATCTTACCAAAAGGAATCTACAGATTCAATGCTCTTCCCATCAAAATCCCAACACAATTCTTTACAGACTTTGAAAGAACAATACTCAGTTTTATTTGGAATAATAGAAAAGCCAGGATTACCAAAACAATTTTGCTGGACAATTATCTTTTATTCAGAGAACTTTTATATAAAGGCTAGACAGTCCAAAGAGGCTGATGTGTAGTAATCAGGCTCATATTTAAGAAAGAACATTGGGTTCTTAGGATTGGTTCATTAGGAACATGGTCAAAGAATTTTATTGGGAAACTTAGGTTTGCAATAGATACCTGGGGAAGTTCTTTCAGCCACTTCAGACAAATGAGTCAGTCCATGTGGTCAGTGGTCTGTCTGAGATGTTGGTTCCTGTGGGTTCTGGGTTGTGAATGCATGCTTCATGTCAGAATGAGCAATTCCTACTTTGAGCCTATTGTGGAGCTAGTTTCTTTGAACCCCTGGGTTCATTGAAAAACTAATTGCTTCAAAGAGGAAAAATGGTATTGTCAGAAGTTTCTCTGTCCCACCTGGCCAGTCCTGAAACTATTTAGTTCAAAATGCTTATATTAATTATAAACTGTTTGGCCTGTGAATCAGGGTTGTTACTTGCTCATTCTTAAACCAACCCATGATTCTTATCCAATTTTAGCCACTTGGCCTGGTATCTTTTCTCAGAGCAGCATTCTCGTCTTCCATTCTCGTCTTCCTTCCTCTGTATCTGGCTGGCATTTGGAACTGTGCTCCTCTGTTTCCCATAATTCTCCTACTCTGGTTGCCCCACCTTACTTCCTGTCTAGCTTTTGGCCAATCAGTATTTTATTAAACCAATATTTAATATTTTATTAAACAAATAATTACAATGTACAAGATCATAGACCCACAGCATGTTATCTTGAAGAATGCCATCCAAATGTGACTCTTACAATCCCATTTGAAGTGATCTTTTTCATTTTTCCAGATTGTCAAATGTCTACATGCTAGCAAATAGTGGAAGTTATAACTCTTTTCTTTAATCACATTTTAAGTCTTAAAAGTTTAAAAAATTGTCCTTCATATTGTCATTGATAACAATAAGGGCATATTTTGTGCGTGAGTGTGTTTACAAGTGAAAACATCCCACACCCTCTTTGTAAAACTACTTTTATTTTTAATATAGTATTGACATAAACAACCAAAGTAAATAGTGTACCAGCTGACATATTTAAATGAGTCATATAGCTTTAGGGCTTATGGTGATTCTGAACCAGAAAAAGAACATAATAATTATAGACGTTTACTTCAAAGTGGGTTTAGTGATGAGACATTATTTACTTTAGTTTATATTTCAATTCAACTTGGCTTACTCATGCTAGGAGGACTTTTCTTCCTTTAGTCAATGTTCTATATGAATCTTCAGGTCATGCTTGGTAGATTTTATTCACCCACACCTCTCCTATCCTACTGTTGAATAAAAATAGAAGTGGTATTTTATCATTTAATAAAGAGTTGCCAAATACTGGAGGTACTTTTAAAAAAACAACAAAAGTCATCATTTAGTTCTGAGCTTCCCAACAAGGGCTAGAATGAATGTGTTGTGTATTCTTAGATGTGGAAATATAAATAAACAACCATCTTTTAAATTCTCTTCTCAGGTCACATGTGCCAATTTAACAAATGGTGGAAAGTCAGAACTTCTGAAGTCGGGAAGCAGCAAATCCACACTAAAGCACATATGGACAGAAAGTAGCAAAGACTTGTCTATCAGTCGGCTCCTCTCACAGACTTTCCGTGGTAAAGAAAATGACACAGATTTGGACCTGCGCTATGACACCCCAGAACCTTATTCCGAGCAAGACCTCTGGGACTGGCTGAGGAACTCCACAGACCTTCAAGAGCCTCGGCCCAGAGCCAAAAGACGGCCCATTGTTAAGACCGGAAAGTTTAAGAAAATGTTTGGATGGGGTGATTTTCATTCCAACATCAAAACAGTGAAGCTAAACCTGTTGATAACTGGGAAAATTGTAGATCACGGCAATGGGACGTTTAGTGTTTATTTCAGGCATAATTCCACAGGTCAAGGGAATGTATCTGTCAGCTTGGTGCCCCCAACAAAAATCGTGGAATTCGACTTGGCACAACAAACGGTGATTGATGCCAAAGATTCCAAGTCCTTCAACTGTCGCATTGAATATGAAAAGGTTGACAAGGCTACCAAGAACACACTCTGCAACTATGACCCTTCAAAAACCTGTTACCAGGAGCAGACCCAAAGTCATGTGTCCTGGCTCTGCTCTAAGCCCTTCAAGGTGATCTGCATTTACATTTCCTTTTATAGCACAGACTATAAACTAGTACAGAAAGTATGCCCTGACTACAACTACCACAGTGACACACCTTACTTCCCCTCAGGATGAGAATGAACAGGGAATGAGACTGAAGCCTGAGGAACTAGAGGTCATAGGACAGGGCTGTTACCTCAAGGAAGAAGGTCACATCTGTTGCCTGGAATGTGTCTACACTGCTGTTCTTGTTGACTGGTGCAAACACGCTAGTGGAAAATAATTGATGTAATTTCTGCCCAGTCAGCTGCATCTCTCAGCATAGTTGTAAATCACCATAAGTCTCACCTGAAGACATGCTATCACATATAGAGGCACATGAGCACCCACTCTTGCACATTTCAGCTTGCATCTATCATGATTCCCTTTGAGAGGGCTTTCTTTCATTGTCTGACTCATGATGGTTCAGGATAAGATAAACTATGATCAAACACAAAGAATTAACCAGACAGAGGATGTGTCTAACACACTGTTATGGAAATCTCTTTTAAGGTCTTGAGTCCTGCTAATCAATAATCCCCACTCATGCATTTCTACTGCCTGGAGTAGCTGTGCTGGTGAATATTACTGTAGGAGTTATATGCTTGTTAAATGGAAAAATAATGTGTCTTTAGAGCTCAGTATCCTTTATTTTATAAACACAACAAAGTGTAGTAATTCTTTCCCAGCATACAGTAGGCACATTCAAGGTGATACAGGATGGCTTTTCTTTCCATGGAGGGAGGAGCCCTTTCTCAGTAAAGATGAGCAAACATTTGGAATTTACATGTGAGCAGACACTGGGATTACAGCTTTTCTCACCTATCACCGGACCTTTGCAATGTTGAGATCAACTAAGGCTGCTTAACACAAGTTCCGATCATTATATAAGAAGGGAAATGCCTGGCAGACACCATGTAAGTTATAAGTGTCTGTCTTATCTTTACTACACATATTGTAACAATTTCAATATCCTAGTCTTCATTTGTATGAATGGTTTGTATTGTATATAGTTTAACCAAGTGTTATTTGAGCTGCTTATTAATATTAAATTGTACTTGTCTTCTGCTTGTTATTGGTTAAAATAAAAAAAGGATCTGAGGAATCCATTTATTCAATGTAGCTGTGAACTCCATTAAAAAGACAAATTTAATGTACAAAGCATTTATTCAGCTCAAGTATTGTTGAAAGCTATACATATACCACATTACACTGTCTGTATTTAGATATTTTATTTCTGGAAAAAGGTGTACATAAAAATAAAACACTTAAAGTTGAGTTTCAATATGTATTTGTGTAAGATGTGATTTAAATGGTTATGACAAGAAGAATGTGCTGGAATACAACCATGCCTTTGCATCTCATGTCTTTGAATTTGAGCAGAATTATCTAAATTGTTATTAGCTTCCCAGTCAAAACAACTTAAGAATTTCAGTCTACAGCCGGGAAAATAATTGTGGCATACAACACTGCATGCATTTTGGTTTATTGTAATGTTAGCTACTCAAGAATAACAAGAAAGAAAAAAAAATTACTAGTGAACATAGGAAGAATATTGTTGTTGCCTAAATTAATTATAATGAGTAGACTTTCTCTCATGTACAGTCATTATTTAGTAGAAATATTGAAGTTAAGGCAATGTTTTCTCTTTTAAAGAAAACCAAACTGTCTTGAAGATTGTGGATGAATTTCCTTGAGTCTATTATGATGACACTATCCACCTAGAGAAATTGGGATAGCAATGGAGGGCTCCAAGTCTCAAATTGATTATACCAGATGAAATCAAATTATCTATGTAGAATTGTATATGAACACTAAGATTTATTTTTAAAGTTGATATGCACAGTCTTAGAAAAATAAAAAGCTGATGAAATGTACAAGGTCACTCATTTTTAAGAGCACAGATTTGGTGTTGAAATATGACAAATCTCAAAAGTTAACCAAAGAAGTCAAATTGTAAGCAGTTGCCCACTGTCATCCTTCCTGTACTGTGTAGGCTGGACTACTATTTTTTTTTCAGAGAAAACAACAGAAGGATGACAGTGAAACAAAGCCACACAATCCTAAAATGACAAGTCAATCACCTCTCTGATGAAAGAGTTTTCATCCGATAATCAAACATATACCTGCTATATGCCCATCTCTCAGAATTATCTGCCTCATGAAGGCAGCCATTTGTGTGATTGTGTGAATCATCTGTTTATGAAATTGAGAGGCTAATGTTAGAGCAACTCCTGCAGAACAGGCAGTAGGAGTTTCATGCACTCCAACTGTTGGATATGCTTTGCACAAGAAAGACTTGTATCACTTATATTACTATCACTACTGAAGACCTGCTTTCCTGCAATAAAGAGAGATAAAGGGGGGAAATCAGTTGATTTGTTTAGGGACATTTGATGATTGGATTCTGTCTTTTATTATGTACTCTGAGGTGTATTTTATCAAACCCAAACTTAAAATGAAATAAATAAAAACCTGCTTCAGTCTCAACTCCCTACTCTACTTATAGCATCCCCATGAAATATCTGCATCTTTATAAATATACAGAATACACCTAATACTGTGATTAATTTATATTTTGATCTATCAATTTTCTACAGAAATTTTTCTATAGAAACATAAAATGGAAACACATAAGCCAACTTCTGATTTCAAATATTTTGAAATCTGAACTCTTAGACTCTGGTCCCATAAATAGCTTTGCACACCCAATCATTTTCAACACTCCCTATACAGAGAATTAATGATGATACACAAGTTTTAGGAGTTAACTGTAACCCAATGTATTCTTCCTATGATTGTCAGGTTGTGGGTAGAGGAAGATCATCAATGTGGAGGCCTCAAATATGCATACTAAAAATTATATTAAACCAACTTGCTACTTCAGTGAGCTAGTTAACTAAGTTTTAATCATGTCTAAAACTGCATTGGTTCTGAGAAAGTTGAACTTTTAGCAATTTTGCAAAGATACAGGAGACATCCAGAAGCACAGAGCATCTGAGTGAAATAAGAGTTTAAAATTATTTTCAACAAAATTGAAATTAAGAAAAAGTACATTTTCACAGCTTCTTTGCCTCACTGAAGAATAAATATATTGTCATTTTATCCATTTATGATTAAAAAACTCCACCATTGTAATGGTATAGTTTTATCTTTTGAGTCCAAGACCATCAATGGAGCTTTTGTGCTTGAGTTAAAGGGACATAGTCATGAATAATATGGATGATAGAGTTACTCTGTAAGTACTTGAGAGACTTGTTAAATTTATATGTATTGCCTGAGTCTTTACTTTAGCAAGGAATTGTAAGCCATATATATTTTTTATCACAATAGATTTAAACAAATTCTGACAAGCCTGAGACACTATTTTCTTACTGCTTTGCATAGAAAAGCAGCTTAGCCAATATATACAGCCCTTTGGAAAAACAATTTGCTTCTTCACCATTCACTGTGAATGCCAAGTTTAAACCAGAAACAATCACAAGTGTATACATTTGTAAACTTTGAAAGATAATGGTTGACATATCAGTTCCTGATATGTTATTTAGCTATCATTCTATATAGCTATCTTATTCATCTTTATTTGCATTCAAATTAAATTCAAGTCAGTAGATACCTTTAGAAAAAAATCAAAGTAGATTTGTTTAAATATGAACACCATTTACTTAATTTATAAGTGATAAAATTGAATCAATTCATGCAGCCTGAACAAAATCCTTAAGACCTGATTACTAGGTCAGCCTTTCAAAGAGGTTTCAAACATATACATATCAGAGAAAGTTGCTGAAAAACACAAAAACTTAGGGCCTGCTCTTTTAGTTTTATATCCAATAAAAAATATTTAAAGTAAGAAACCTATAATTTAATATTACTTTTTAATAAGATGAGAAAATGAAAGTCATTTAATAAAGAGGTCTAGTTTTGGTTTTCTATGAGTAATGTTGAGAAAACATTATAAAATGAGTGCCATGAATCTGAAAAAGTGTCCTATGTTTGAGCAAAAGAAGTTAAATTTTCATATTTATGTCTGACAAGAATACTCATTTTATCACTGATGAGTTACAGTAAGGCTCTAATGATCCTAGCAGTGTGAATTGAGGTGCTTCTCTTGGCTGTATCAGCTATTGTTAGGGAAGGTCAAGTGCTATTCCAGTTTTTAACCCGAGATTAGACATTTATATCCATTCATCTCTATGTATCTTTGACTGGCCAGAAACTTTCTCTACGCAACCTGACCTCCAACTAATATATCTATATGTATCCGCCTCCAGAGTGCTGACATTTAAGGCACAGTTCACACATCCATTCTTATTCCAACTTGTTTTTACATTGCATTATTACTAAAGCTCCCATGTTAGGGCCTCATATAACAGTTCTAGAGCTACTCATCTCTGATCTGAGTTTCTTCTAATCAACCACGAGAGTGAACTTGACCCTTAACATTTGTGACTATTGAAGAAATATTGCAAGGACCTTGTTAGTATGCAGTTGCAACTAAGTAACTGCATTGAACAAGAACACAATTGCTATTGTCAAAACTAAGCATGTAACCTTTCTGAAAGCCAATGTCCATATGAAATTATTTATTTATTTATTCAATTTTTAACAGTGTTTCAGGAAAATGTATGTAAAGTGACATTTGCTCAGCAGGTTGTTAAAATTTGATGTTCAGAATTCCTTTGAGTACCATGTAAATCCCAGCTCTGGTCTCTGCTTAGGTTGAAGTTAGCTCTGATTGCCACTGCCAGTATACCAATGTGACAGTCAAGGTCATTTCCAAAACTACTATTTGCAAACTCACTTTTGGTTTGGAGACAGAGATGTCTTCAAGCTTGATAAATATGAGTCTTGTAGATTAGCAATATATAGAGTGAAAATATAATTCTGAATTACTGGAAGTTCCAGCTTGGAGTCTTACATTAGCAAATTATTTGCTGCATGTTTAGAAACTTTCAACATTGTAACTTTAATTTTCATTGAAAATGACTCAAGCAATTCTTTTTTGGCTCCAGTTAGAATCTTCTTATGTTATTAAGTTAGGAATGGAGTT
>PVIH01000290.1:239203-323334 GCA_004025045.1 Sigmodon hispidus
TGGGGTTAAGTTGAGGTCTTTGATCCACTTGGATTTGAGTTTTGTGCAGGGTGACAGGCTCGGATCTATTTGCATTTTTCTACACACTTCCTTCCAGTTATGCCAACACCATTTGTTAAATATACTATCTTTTTTCCATTGAATGTTTTGGGACTCTTTGTCAAAAATCAGGTGTTCATAGGTTTTGGGGTTAATGTCTAGATCCTCAATTCTATTCCATTGGTCCACAAGTCTGTTTTTATGCCAGTACCAGGCTGTTTTTATTACTGTAGCTCTATAGTATAGCTTGAAGTCAGGGATGGTGATGCCTCCTGAGGTTCTTTCTTAGAGATGTACATGTACACATACAAAAATAACAGAGGTTATTTTTTGCATGAAGTTGAGTGGATGAAGAAATTTGAAAAGATGTCTCAAACTTATGTTTTAATATTCTTTCTTGCACTATTATATTAGTCAAACAAATACATCTAAAACTGTTTATATTCTTGCTTCCTGAAGTTTCTACATGAAAGCAGGTGTTGGGGTCTGCTTAGTATTTTTCATGGATGTATTCTAGGATTCTAACTACCAAGTAAACTTCTATTCATGTAACTTTCTTCATGTACTTAAACCCATATTCTGATAACGTTTAAAACAATTATTCCTTGAAAGAAGCAAAGGTGAAAGGAAGTTACTCTGTCTTTCATTTTTTAGAAGAATCGTATTCATGTTCTTCCAGTATAGTCTGGGAATTCTTAATCATTAACTGATCCTAATTAGCATCCCAATCATATTTTCTCCAAGGGTTACAGAACAGAATTAATCAGCAAAACATCATGTAATTTATCATTAAAATACTTATTGTCAAAATACTACATTTATTGCTGTACATTTGACATACAATAAACTATAGAAGCTTACAGTACCTAGTGCTATATATGTGTAGGTGTCTACATATCACCACTACAGTGTATAATATTGAAAACATATTTATTACCCTCCTACTAATTACCTGTGCACTGCTATCATCTGTGGTAACTGTTCCTATTCTTTTAAATTACATTCCTTTAAGATACAATGTGATTAAAATCCATTCTTTTAAAATACATTTGGATTTATTCTTTGAAAACTTCATACATTTATATAATGTATGTATTTTGATTATACTCACCTCTCACTACCTTCTTTTACCTCCCTTTCCCTTATACTAGTTGTGTTTAAAATTCTGTTAATCTTTGTTTGTTCACTAGGATTTGCTTTGTAGTATTTTTCGGGGAGAGGGGCTCTTCTTGTTTTCTTAAATCTTGAAACATTAGTACTTAATGAGAAATCTTGAAGCACTAGAACACAAATTTTGCATCATATTTATAACAGATTATTGGGCAATTGTGAAGAGAAAATAGCATTAGTCCTGCCTTTCATAGTCACAATACATGCACCTTATTTATATCTTAGAGGGAAGGAGGTTGTTGTTGTTGTTCATTAGAAATATAATGATTAAGAGTAGCATGTCTCTGGAAAACAGTGTTTAGAAGGTCTTTGAACATAAGAAACTTGATTGTACATGGGACTTTTTGGAAATTCAAGGCTCTAAATAGAGTTCAGATAGCTCTGTGGAGTGTACAGGACATAAATAATGAATTTAAAATGTTGAGCTCATTATAGAGGTAGATGTATCCATAAGATTAAGATGGAAACATACATAAACTGTTTGACAGTGGTGACTATGGCTGACCAGATTGGATGTGGGTCTCCGAGATGGGAGAATGAGATGATGGTGAGAGAAAATCAGATCTCATCTCCAAATAAAACCAGAACACTATACATGACCTGTGGAAGTGTTATGTGGTCTTTGGAATAGAATGAGAGTACCCCTAGGCTGACCAGAGTTACTAGGGCTTGTCGTATGGATTTGGGTTTCAGAGACAAAATAAGTTAGAGAAGAATGGATATTTTCTACAATGGTCTAAGTAGGATATAGTAAATATCTTCTGGATATAACTTGTCTCATTCAATGGAATTTGTGTATGTGCTTTGATAGAAGTAAGTAGCACCCTGTGAATCAGCTTCAACCCAGAGTGGTCTAACGAAGGACATGACAGCTTAGAAGGATGCAGAGATTTTAAAGACCAGTTTGATACTTTATGTCCAGTATAACTCCATAATTTTATATTGGTTTAAATTTAATCACAGTAATGTTGTTGAATTAAATGGATACTTCCAAAAATAGGAATGAGGTGGCAGAGGGTAAATAATGCATATAATTTACACTTTCAATCTTCTAGGTTTTTTTCTGGTCACATTTTTACAATTTTCAAATAATTTAGTAAGTTCTAAAAACTGACAAACAGAAAAGAAGAGAGTTTTTAGAAAGTGTTATAGACAGTTTCTTAGATAATGCATTGAAATGCAAATAGTATTCAATTTAATGCTAAAGAATATCAGAGTAACATTCTTATATTACATCAAAATTCTACTCTATATTCTATGAATGGTCTTACATATTTGAAAAACAACATTTATATGTTAGGCCCACAGATTGTTTCTTTCAAATATCTGTAAACTTCAACAGAAATTCTTCATGTGCCTCTAAGTATTGAATTATGAAGGCTGAGAAATAGGTGTCTAATCCACCTTTCCTCCTGTGCATAAACTTATTAATTGGACATACTTATTGTATGCATTCTGTGTTCTGTGCACTGTATAGATTCTAAAGATACAACTGTAAAAAAAAATCTAGATAGAGTCTCTGACTTCATGAATCATAGAACATCATGGGAAAAGACAACCATTTCTAAATGAGTACTTTGTATGCTTTGTGGTAATAAGTGCTTTGAATGGTACAGATGTTTAATAGTTTCTTGTTCACATTGGTTACTAGTTCTTCCATTTCTTTGGAAGAAGGTAGGTAGGTTTAGCACTTAGGTATAATGGACATCAGTGCAAGAGCAAGCATAGTATCATGAATGGCTGAGGCAGGTAGATATCGCTAGGTAAATGTAGGCAAGGAGAATTAGAGCAGTCTGAAGCCTGTAGAAAAAGAAAAAAAATGAGATATAAAAGAAGCAGGGTTTGGAGTAGTCAGAGGGTTTTGAGCAGATAAATTAAATGATAAAAATAAATTATATAAAAGGGAAGCATATGTATAGGAAGACCCAGTGTGAAACTACTGTAGTAATGTAGTACTAGACAATGATGTTTCAGATTCACATCAAGGTGGTTGCAGTGTAACCAGCAAGAAATTGTTAAATCCTGGAATACTGCAAAGGTGGAGCCCTTGGTTCTTTTGTAGACTGGTGATACATGAAATAGTAGAAGTCAATGATACTTATTTGTGTTTTATATCTGGGTTATATAGAGAGATAGACATTTTATTTAAAAATCTATCATTTTAGGGCAGCAGAGATTTCCCAGGTTTTACTAGCTATTTTTGCAGAGGACATTGGTTCATTTCCCAGCAACCACACAGTGGCTCACAGCCATTAATAACTCCGCTTCCAAGGATTTCAGTGTCCTCTTCTGATCTTTTAGGGCATCGGACTTGCATGTTCTGCACATACACACATCCAGGCAAAACACTCATAAACATCAAATAAAAGAAATTAAACAAAGTTTTTAGGCAAAAAATTTAAATCTTATTTTAAAATCTGCTGGACATTACAGATGTTCCCATATTATTTGATTGCTATTATCTGGTAACTTTGGCCTGCCTCTTCAGAACTCTTGAAAAAGAAAAAAACTTACATTTTGAAAATTCTATATATCTTCTTGGGGTATTTATTAAATTTTAATGCATCATGTTACTTTGTGAATTTTTTTGAGTTGTAACTTTTTAAAAATAATTGAAGAACACCTTCTTTCATATTGGGTGAGATTTATGTTACATTAATCCACTGGTGAAAATTGAAAGGAAAACAATTATGCAAATTGAAAAGAGAAATTAAGGTAGACAGTAAATCTTATGCATTTATATTTTATTATTAGAGTATAACAGTTATATGTAATAGATTTCATATCATGTCATTTTCATATATGCATGTGATATAACTTATAATCTTCTTTATGTTGAATATCATCCCATTATTTATGATTCATATCTTAGTATATTTTCTTATTGTTTATAAATAGGGTGATTACCTCTAAGTGGGGTTTATTATTAGCTAAGAAATTTCTCAAAGTGTGCATAAGGATTTTTATTAGAAATCAAAATTTAGTTTTGATTATATATGAGTTTTCAAAAGGCAAAACCTTTAATAACAATGAAATTGAATGATTCATAATACATGAAATGATAAGTAGGAACAAAGTCATTAATTACTTGAAATAGTAAAAAAATACTTCTTAAAGAATGATTATTGTTTAAATCTTACTTTTATTAAATTTATATACTTAGATACTGCAATGTAATAATTTTGACAATCATTTAATAACATTGAATAATTGTTATAAACGAGTAATTTATACAATTTAATTTTGGAACAAATCCCAAACATATAAAAATAATTAAAACAAAATATTTCATCTAAGAGTATTGGAAATAATATTTTGAGCATATTATCAAGGTCCAGCATTGCCAGAAAACCTTTACCAAATTTTTAGATACTGACATGAAAGTTCATCTCAAATTTCTCTGAATTGTGCAACTAGGACTTCACAAAGCAAGAAAGAAGCTTCAAATTATAAAATGCAAATGTTGTGATAACTAATATGACTAGAAAATATATACTTACTATATAACTATATGTCATTTTTACCTTAGGGGCTTATTCTTTTGATCCAGGAAAATGGGCTGTCTTGGGATAATTGATTCAAAAGTAGTATGCTGGAGATGAAACATGGAATACATATTCATTTAAAAATGTAAATATTTCTGGTACTTAAATAGTTATAGACACAGGTTCTTGCTGATTTACAACATTTGTAAAATACAGAAAAGAAGAAAGAACTGCTTCATTTTGTATGTGGAATTTATTTTATATTATTAATCCTAGAACTTTGTAAAAATATTTAAGATCTTCTGTAATAGAATAATCATTGAATAGTTTTATTAGCTAAGCATCTTAAATACTATATTTATCCTAAATACATTGCTGGTAATAAGCAAGCTGGGGAAAATGTTCTATGCTGAATAATGACCACTGAAAGAAGAATAATTCCACATTAATGAATGACACTTTCAATTTTTATTTTATCCATTAATGAATATTTAAGGTGTTGTCAGAGCTTGATAATATTTATATTTTTCTGAGATTTTGAATTATAGAAACTTGTTTCAAAATTATGAGTCAGTTCTTTTGGTATTCTCTATTATATTATAAAAGTTTGTTTACTTTGAAACAAATAAAAATATCAAAAAAAGAGCCAAAATATTTCTTAATTCAAATATGCCAATGCCCATCTTTCTATAGTAGCAATGTGTTCTTATTATTGGATCTGCCTTTCTAGGAATGATGCAGCAGACCTGGACAAAGTCTTCCTTAAAATTCTGCTCCCCGTAGGACTTCAGTCCACATTGATTAACCATTGGTTTTCTGAAAGTCATCTCAGTTCAGTAAAGTCTGTTTTACCTCCTGTGCAGCAGCCTTGGAAGTATTAAGATAATACTGTTCTGCAATTCCCAAGAACAGATCTCCAAATGTGATTACAGCTGTCGGTATTCAGAGGTCTTATGTGAACAAGTTGTGTAGGGTATATTTGCTCTCCTATACCACATTTGGCTTAAAGGGCAGGGCTTTTTGTTGTTGTTGTTGCTATATTTCTTCTTTCTCTATCATGCTTCTATTTCCCTCTGTTCTCAATTCCACTAGTGAAGTCTATTTACAGTTGCTCTATGGAAAGCTACATTTATTAATATTGAAATGTGAAAATGCATCTTAGAAATTTATGTAAAATTTCTACAAAACTTTTCTTTGATCTTATATTTGCTTGTAGTCATAACTGCAAAATGATTCCCTTTAAATTTAGATTTTGAAAGCACATTTATTGAAATAAATCTTATAATAAATTGTAGTCATTTCAAGGGTGGAGTTCAATAAACCTGTATATAGCTGTACTCATCCTTGCAATCTTAACCCAAAACATCCCCATTATGCTAAAATGTTCCCTACATCTCTCTGTGGTCAGTGTGACACCACATTTAGATTGTCATCTTTCAACAAAGATAAAAATATTCTTTATCTAGGTTTTCATGGTGAAACACACTTGCTTTTTGACTTGCTCCCATTGTTCTATAATGTTTTGGAGACTTGATCAATTTAGGTTTTTTAAATCACTCAGATTTTAGCTATTATGAAGAAAGCTGCTTTGGATATTGTGAATATGTATCGTGTGTGGTGTTAAGTCTCATTCATTTAGGGTGAATAACAATGACTAGAAATTTGTGATCATAAAAGTGTGCTTTTGAAAAATAGACTCACTAGCTTATGAAATGATTTTATTCTTTTTATATTCCTACAGATGGTCTAGAATTATAGTTACCTTGTGGTCTTTTCACATTGGGTAGTGTCACTCTTAATCTCAATCACTATTGTTAGTGTGTAAAACTATCTCTGAGTTAGTTTAACTTTTTACTTTCTTCATTATCTTTGATGAAGGTACAATCTTAGATGCTGATTAACAATGTATATATATATATATATATTATTTTTCCAAGTCTATTAAAGGATTTTCTTATTTTTAAATGGTTGAATTGTAGGATTTCTACTCATTATTTTTAAAATACATATTCAGAATATTAAGCCTTGTCAAAAAGTAAGCAATTTTGACCAATCATTGCTTACTGTCTAGTTTTGTTAATATTTTAAGAAGAAAGAATTCAAATTATTACTTAAGCAGCTTATTCTTTATTGGTATTTTAACACAAATCATCTATTATTATTTCATTCCTGGGCTGGAGAGATGGCTAGCCGTTAAAGGCTAGGCTCACAACCATAAATGTTATTTCATTCCTGAAGTTTTTGATTTTAATCATTTTGTCTAGGTATATAACTTTTTTTGACTTTAATTTTTATGTTTTTGTCTAAGAGTTAATACAGTAGTTTCAAATGGACATATTTTTCCCCATCTATCTTTGTTGACAAAACTTTTTACCCTGTTAAATTATCAAAACTTTGTAAAACCAAATTAGTGATTAAAAAAATGTACATGATCTTTCAACATATCTGTCACTTTCACCTTTATAATTATACATTTTGATATATGATGTTTTCATTTTTTATTACTATGTGTTTTCAAAATATTCTTATCTTTGGCCCATGGTATTGTTGGATAAGGCCATTCAATTTCCAAATATTTGAGAATTTTCAGATTTTATCCACTTATATGCATCTGCTCTGTTTCCCAGAACTGTAGCTTTTATGAGTGCAATCGCTAGATTTATTTTGTATGTCAACATATGTTCTGCTTAGCTAAAGATTATTCATATGACTTTAAAAATGTAACTTCTACTGTTTTTGTGTAATGCTATATAATGTCAACTGTATCAGGTTGGTAGGAAATGTTTAGATATCCAATATTCTTCCAAAGTTTATGCATATTTGATTTTCCTCTAATAAGTATTAAAATTTGAAACTATCACTATCACTGATCTATTCTGTCATTCACATCATTTAAAAATAGATCTGTTTCATCTATTATCTATTTATCTACCATCTATTTATCTATCATGTATCTATGTGGGAGTCTGTGTGTGCATCTATGTGAGTTTATGTGTACCACAAGTGAGCCAACAAGTGTATTTCTTGGGAACTGAACCCAGAACTTCTACAAGAACAGTCATTGGTCTTATCAATTGGGCCATCTCTTCAGCTCCATGTCTGCCATTTCTTCTGCATGCATTTTTGATAATATATCACTTATTATATACAAAGTTAATGTATTATATATCCTTAGCAAATACTGTTTTTTCACTTTAAAACATTGACATTGTCCCTGATAATAGTTCTCAATAAAAAAATAATTAAAGAGTGAAAAACCAAAATTTATTGTTTAAAGGTAAACCTAATCTTACAACCAACTTTGGAGCAAAAGTAGGATCTTGTGTATATACTTGGCAAGTGTTCTACCACTGGACTTTACTATCAGCCCTAATAGTGCTATTGAACTTAATATACACCACCCATTTTCAAAATTCTCCTGCAACAGCATCTAACTAATTGAATTCCCACATTAAAAAACAAAAGAACAGTGCAATAGTAGCTCAGGGAGGTAATGACCTAATAATGTCTCAAGTATTTTCTTCGTATGACTATAGAGCTTATAAATTATTTAAAATTTGACTACAAATTATATTTTATAGAATTTTCAAAAATTACCTATTGCTTATTTCATAAATTATTTTGTAAAATTATTTTTCTTTGGATTGTATTTTAAAACTACCATTTTCTTTATTTTAAAATTCTACCATTATGCCATTTTACTTTTGTCATAAATATCTGCTCACATTGGCAGAAAGACAGTATTAAAGATGAGGAAATTGGGCTTTTGGTTAAGTCACTAGCTCAGGTCACAAAAGAGAGAGATTTGCAGATTCAGTATACATTTTCTGATTTCTGCCTGTCACACTTTCCATTGTACCTGTTTTTTTATTAAGTATAATGTAAAGTCTATGCATAAATGGCAATACAACCAATGCAAAAGTGAAAAGACAAACAAGATCTAAAAGAAAATTCTTATGGCAGTATAATAATAATAATATATATATACACACATATATTTGTTTTTTTAGTAAATTGATGAGTTAGTTTGTAGGCATGCAACAAAGTATTATAGTATTTTCTACCAAATACCATTTTTGAGTCTAAATCTAATTACATTGTTGGACTTGGAAATGAGATGTTAATTTTGTATAGTAGAATATCACACAAGTATTATTAAACCTCATTTACTTCATCATCAAGAAGAAGCATTTCTTGATACATTTCTCACAAAACTTTACTTAAAATATATTAGGTCAGTGAACAGTTCATTGCTGTAAAATACCTTGATTAACAACTTAAATGGAGAAATGATTTATTTTTGTTCCCAGTTTCATTGACTTCAATCCTGATTTAATTGGTTCCTTGGCCTGTGGTGAGGTAGAAATTCATGGAGGAGAGTGTATGGTGGAGTAAATACATTTACTTCATGATAACTGGGAAGCAAAAGAAGAGCCAAAGGGGCCAGAGTCTTAATATTGCTACCAAATCATGCCAACAATTGTGTAGCTTGCTTCTCAAAAGCCCGGGTTCTAGACATTCCATCTCCTTTCGACAGTGCCTCAGTCTGGCAATCAAATACAGCATATGGCACTTTGGGGGTGGTATATGATACAAACTATAAAAACTATTGTGTAAGAAATTGTGAGCAAAATAGACACAAGCCTGACTCTTGCCTGAAATCTATTTCTTATAAAAATAGGAACAAAGTAAATAGGTAATTTCACCCCTTTGCAAGTGACTTTGTACTTCTGCTAAAATGCTATGGCAGTGCATGAGATTTAGAGCTTTCTGGAATGATTTATGCTCAATAAATCCTGAAAACTGTCACCTCACAGAATATTTATGGCTTCAATGTCTCTACTACTGCTCTTTTGCTAGGAGGAAGCCTCTCATTCTAAATCTAGAAAGCAGATACTGCATATTTTTGATGATATTATCTCAATGTTTACTTCTCATTATTTAAACTTTTATGAAGACCAGATAGAGACAACTGTATCAGCACTCATTTTTTTTTAATATTAACTAGTGATAAGGCTGGTCTCTGCACTGGGAAACATGGTGTCTTGACTCCAGAATAAGAAAATATGGAGCCAGAAAAAATTTTGCTTGAAAGATTGGACTTGGAAAGGATAAGCTGTTCTGGTGCATCTAAGAAAAATTAATTTTCCTTTCTTGGGTCTCAGATTTCTAATCTGTAAAATGGATAATGTTTACTTCCAAAGACTGTAAGGATTAAATAAGATAAAGTTTACAAGTTTAAAATATATCTTAAGTTTATGCTTTACACTTGATAGATGCTTCATGAATGATACCTGTGTTGATTTTGGTAGAAAATATATTCAAACCTGAGAATTGAAATAGAATGTTAAAGCAATAACAATATAATACTGTGTTTATTTCAGTAGTGATTATGTGTTAAACTGATAAGTAAAATGGCATGTTAAAAAAACAATGACAACACTGTGATATTGTTCATTTTAAAATTATCACAGAGGCAAACAAAATAGACATGTAAAGTCCCTTGAGACAAAATGATTTATGAATGACTTTGTTGTTTTTACTATCCGTGCTTATGTGGACAAATACAAATTCAGTCTAAACTAACCCCTTTGTACTGCTCTCACTGAGATTCCATAGGGATCTAGAAATCTTTGAAAACTAGATGCTTATGTTTTCACTCTGTATTACAACAAACATTGTTGGTGGGAGTATAAAATTGTTCAGCCACTCTGGAATGCAGTATGACAGTTTCTCAGAAAACTGGGAATCAATCTCCCCAAGGCTCCAGCAATATCACTTTTAGGCATATACCCTAAAGATGCACATTCACACCCCAGAATCATTAAGTTAAAGCCTGTGCTATGGCAGTCTTTAAATGTTCTTCTAGCAAGGGTGCATTCATTAACCTAAGCTTTTGGTTTACCATGCATCTTGCCCTAAGACTGACATATTATTTTTTTCTAAACTGTATGTCACAAGGCAGTTAATTTAGGTTAAGGATATTAGTGACATTTTTGCTGTAATGTTTAACAATATTCCTTAAACCTCTTGCTGCCTAGATTATCGGCAAGATTAGAAACATGTACTAGATCAAGTTCATCTTTGCCATGAGGTAGGCTGCTGTGGAATTTTTAATTGGAGAAGCCCAGGAATATTATAAGTTCTTTATTATTGATAAACTATTCACTTTTACAAAAAGAATGCACTCAGGGTGCTTTAAAAGGCATAATGAGGAAGTATAGATCTGTCTCAGGGGTGTTTGGAACTTAGGTGAATTAACCATAGTGAGAAAAAGAAGAGGATGGTGTATTTTCTTATGGATGGGGATGCTGACTGGGAGGTCACTGCATGATAAAGAGCCAAAATTCATCCTAACACTGAACTTATGGATATGGACATTTGTGATCCTAGACCTAGTCACTGTCCCCAGGCAACAGGAAGTTGTGGTGTATTTAGGTTCCCAATATTTCTGCCCACCAAAAGGCTGTAAAACTGGAAATACAAAGGACTATTACAACAGTGATCTCAATAAAGATTGCAAGTTATTTATTATTCCGTATTTTTTTTTAAACTTTATTTTATTTATTTATTTGCCTTGGTGTTTGCCTGGAACTGGAACTACAGACAGTTGTTAGCTGCCATGTGGGTGCTGGGAATCGAACCCGGGTCCTCTGGAAGAGCAGACGGTGCTCTTAACCGCTGAGCCATCTCTCCAGCCCCTATTCCGTAGTTTTTACGGTTGTTATTTTATATAAAGCTGGTATATTCTAGATTATTGAACAGAGATATTTCTCTTCTCTTCCTCCTCCTCTCTCTCTTATATATAACTTATATATGACAGACAGATATATAAATACACACATACACATGTGTATATATCATAATACATATGTACATATATGTGTATTTGTGTATTTCTCTTTTCTTTCAACTTCTAAATTTTTTGTTTCTTTTATTTTTAAGATCATAGAGTTGTATCATTTTCAACTTTCCTTTTCTACTTCAAACTTTCTCCTATATTTCTTTCAAATCTGTGACCTAATTTTTTATTAATTATTTTCACATGTACATACATATGTATATATATAATGTATAATTTTTCATGTATATGTTTTCAGACTCAATCTGTAATTACCACTTAAATAAACCAGCATAATCCCAAAATACAATCTAAATATTTACCCTTATACTCACAGATAAGTATTTATTTGAAAAAACTTCAAATTACTAAAGAAATTGAAGAGGATATCAGAAAATGGAAAGCTCTCCCATGTTCCTGGATAGGTAGGATCAACATAGAAATTCTACCAAAAGCAGTCTACAGATTTAATGCACTTTCCATCAACATCTCAACACATTTTTTTACAGACTTTGAAAGAACAATACTCAATCTCATTTGGAATAACAGGAAAGCCAGGACTCATGAAACAATTTTGCTCAACAGAAGAACCTCAGGAGTCATCACCATCCCCGACTTCAAGTTATATTATAGAGCTACAGTAATAAAAACAGCTTGGTACTGGCATAAAATCAGACTTGTGGATCAATGGAATTGAATTGAAGATTCTGACATTAACCCAAAAACCTATGAACACCTGATCTTTGACAAAGAGGCCCAAAATATTCAATGGAAAAAAGATAGTATCTTTAACAAATGGTGTTGGCATAGCTGGATGGAAGTGTGTAGAAAAATGCAAATAGATCCGACCCTGTCAACCTGCACAAAATTCAAATCCAAGTGGATCAAAGACCTCAACATAACTCAGTCACATTGAACTTGACAGGAAATAAAGTGGGAAATACCCTCTAACTCATTGTCACAGGTGACCACTTCCTAAATATAACACCAGTAGCAAGACACTAAGAACAACAATCAATAAGTGGGACTTCCTGAAACTGAGAAGCTTCTGTAAAGCCAAGGACACAGTCAATAAGACAACAGCCTACAGAATGGGAAAAGATTTTCACCAACCCTACAAGTGACAGAGGACTGTTCTCTAAAATATATAGAGAAGTAGAGTCCATAACCTTGAATAACTCAATCAAAAAATGGGATTCAGGACTAGAAAGGGAATTCTCAGCAGAAGAATTACAAATGACTGAAAGGCACTTGAAAAGTGCTCAACATCCTTAACCATCAGAGAAATACAAATCAAAAAACTTTGACATACCACCTTACACCTGTCAGATTGGCTAACATAAAAGACACAGGTGACAGCCTATGTTGGAGAGGTTGAGGAGCAAGGGGAACACTCTCCATTGTTGTTGGGAGTATAAGCTTGTTCAGTCACTCTGGAATTCATTATGGCAGTTTCTCAGAAAGCTGGGAATGAATCTCCTCAAGGACCCAGCATTACCACTACTGGACATATACCCTAAACATACACATTTGCTCTCCAAAGGCCTTAGCTCAACTATGTTCATAGCTACATTATTCATAATAGCAAGAACCTAGAAACAACCTAGATGCCCCTCAGCTGAAGAATGGATTAACAAACTACGGTACATCTACACAGTGGAGTAAGAAAAAATAATTCTAAAATTTGCCAGCAAATTTGGATGAATTTGGAGAATATTCTCATGAGGGAGATATCACAAACCCAGAAAGATAAGCAGGGGATGTACTCACTCATTAGTGGACTTTAAATAAAAAAACAAACATGTCCAAGCTGCAAACCACAACCACTGAACAGCTTGGGATCTGAAGCACCTTGGACCAGCACCTTTGAGCCTATTCCCTCCAGAGGAACACCTGACCCAGTCTTGATGTTGGGATGAGGAAAACAGAGCTACCTGGAGTGGATGCTGAACTAAGCCACCTTGGGTCCTTGAGACCTCCTGCCCTTGCTGGGGAGGAGATAAAGTGTTGGGGAGAAGAGAGAGTGACTGGGAGGGGAAGGAGGGGGTAGGGAATTTGAACAAGGGAATATATGGATAAAAATTATGACTTTATTCATAATAATAATAAAAAAGTATAGTACCCATCTTTCATCAAGAAAATTTCTTTTGAAGCAGCCAGAGACTATTAAAGAAAACTACAACCAATCAAAATGTCGGATGATTCAGTCCAGTCTCAATGGATACATCTACAAAATACTCCTTTATATTAAGTTTAGGAGACAATAAAAAAGAGGGAGTGGAAAGATTGTAAGAACCAGAGGATCAGGGAGATTGCAGCAAGGTGTGTCTGCTAGTGATATTAGAAAATTTACCTACAAAGCCTTAGGAACATGAATACCCAATTGTGAGCTGAAGAAGGATGACACCATAGAACAAGAGGAAGTAGATGGAGAAAGCCCATGAGACTTTAATTCTACTCAGAGAACCATATGCAAGTAATAAATGCTAAGAATGTTAGAGATAGTCTACCCTAAGAAACAAGCACACTTATTGGTAATATGTTTCTAAATGTTCATATATGAAGGCACATTTTTCTCAGGTGTATATATTTGTCAAGGTGGATGTATACATCAATACTTCTAGGTAATATGTGGTGAAAACATGTAGCATTTGTTTGTAAAAACCATAAGCTATATTTAATATATGTATAATCCCATCCTTTGGTACCCCTAAAATCTGTAAATTCATCACAAAAATGTCAGAGACATATTCTTATAGCATTATCTATGAAGTGATTAAGCAAATTACCTGTGACTATTTGTTTTGATGATATCAAACATTAATTATTTGGTCCAGCATAAAATGTGGGTATTTTTGTCTAGAGAAATGACCTACGTTCTTTTGAGAGAAAAATTTATATTGATATGTGTTAAAAATAATAAACATACAAATAACAATATTTCAGGCAGTTAAAAAAAACTATGAAAATATTCTTTTGCTGTTGGATTATGTAGTTTAACCTGAAGAATATGCAAATCATTTGGCTCTCTCTTTATATCTAACCAATTCATTTTTTTGCTTTTATTTTTAACCTATCGTAATGTATTATTGGATAGTTTTAACTCATGCAATTTCCACAGTAGATCAGATACACTTTATATACCTTAGTAAAACCAAGTAGAATTCAGTGAGAATAAGTTTTTCGTGATCAATAAATTTGTGATTGAATGAAATTATACCATTTGATATTGCTCTAGGTACATAGTCCTATAACTACATGCTTTCCATTATCTCTGTGCTTGATTTCTATAGTTTCAGAAAGCCATAGTCAATTGTGGCTTGAAAATATTACGTAAAAATTTTTTTGTTTGTTTTTATTTTATTTATTTATTTATTTATTATTAATATCATAATTAACAAAGAGGTCACACTTTCTATCCTTGTATATGCTTATTCAAGGTCCCTTCCCTCTCCCACCACATCTGGACATTCTTACTTCTCCACAACTCCCTATCTGCTCCCTGGGCAGGCAGCAGGCAGTCCCATGGTCAAACAGACCCAATATTCTTAGTTCAGTCTGCACTCCTGGCATCCAGTTTTCTCCCCCCTCCCTCAAGAGTGAGTCAGGTGTTTCTCTAGGGAGAGTGGGATCCAAGCAGTCATTCCAGGGTGTTTCTGATCCCAAGCTGTTCAGTGGTTATGGTTTGCAGCTAGGGCATGCTTGGCTTTTTTCTTGTTTGTTTGTTTGTTTAGAGACCACTAATGAGTGAGTACATCCTCTGCTTATCTTTCTGAGTTTGTGATACCTCGCTCAGAAGGATATTCTCCAAGTCCACACATTTGCCTGCAAATTTTAGGATATCATTTTTTTCTTACTGCTGAGTAGTACTCCATTGTGTAGATGTACCACAGTTTGTTAATCCATTCTTCAGTTGAGGGGCATATACCTTGTTTCCAGGTTCTTGCTATTACAAATAACACTGCTATGAACATAGTTGAGCTAATTACACATATATTTTTAAGACAGGTTCTGCTAACGTGAGTAGATCCATATAAATTTAGACATTTCTCATGATATGAAATTTCATCCTACTCTAAAATATGTTGAGGAAATATGAATGCCTACTTAGTCTAAAACACAGATAAAAAATTAACAAGAGACATCATTATGATGAATAAGTTTTATGTTGGTGATGTGTATGATGTACAAAATTTTCTTTTTGTTTTTTTGTTTTTTTGTTTTTTTTAAGTTCTTTTTACTGTTTTTTTGATAAATACAAAATAAAGAAGGAAAAAAAAAGAATGAAGCTTACATTGGAAGAATAGGTAATCCATAAATGAGTGTACAATTTCTGCATAATGACTTCAAGTATGATGATCTTATGAATATTAACCAGGATACATATATTGTATAAAGTAACAGCAGTATCCTAACTACATATCATTGTACAAAGTATTTAAACAGTTATACAAAACAACTTGTGTATGAAATATTTGTAAAGAATGCACCTGGATTATCCTTGTTTTCCAATAGTATCTTCATTGCATGCATTTCTGAGTTAGATTGGTTATCTTTTATTTGGGGGCTTACTTCACTCTTTACCTTTGCCCAGGTTCTGAGGAAAGAACTCAGGTTGGTCTCCAAACACAAATGGAAAGTCCAATTGCACATTAAGCCATTTTACTGCCTTTTGTTAATTGTTTGATATATAGGTATGGTTATGTGTGCTGAAGACCAATTCTCTCTTACCTATTCTTACAAATTTGTTCTAGGTTGTGGCTCATGTTTTTACTTGGTGATACATGTACATGAGGAACTCAAAATTTCAATGGATCTGAACATATTAATATTATCTTTATATCCAGACTTGGAACATATTATGAATTCTTAGCAAATATGCCATTCATTTATTTTAAAGGAGTAGTGTTTTAGCTTTTCCTTCACAATTTAGCTTCATTCTTGTGTGTATAAGTTAAATTTAGATCTAGTTTTACTTTGTATGTGATGTTAATGTAATTTTATTGACTTTTTCCCAGATTACAATGTGTTTGCTTCCTGCATTGTTTTCACATTTTTTAAAAAATATATTTAAGTACATCATCTAGACTCTTCTACAAAAAAATTATTATATAAATAATGATATTTTAAAAATTGCTTGGTATCCTGCTTAGCATGATAAAACCCTGGGTCATCCTGTTCCATTCTTCCCTGTATATAAATCATCATTTGCCTACATAACATCACTGTACATGCTACCTGCCTATTTATCATTTGGTGACATCTTAATTAACATATTAACCCTTTTAGTGTCAGTGCTTTTTCCCAAGTAAATCTTATTATTATTATGAATAATAGCAGTCAAGTACAGAATAAATGGTATGTGCAATTTGAATATCCTAAATGGAGGCCATGCATTTCTTTATCTAAATTGGTGGTTCTCAGCTTTCCTAAGGTTGTGACCCTTTAATACAGTTCCTTTTGTTATAGTGACCCCCAACCATAAAATTATCTTTGTTGGTACTTCATAACTGTAATTTTGTTATTTTATGAATTAACATAAATATTTGTGTTTTCCAATGGTCTTAGCTTACTCACCTAAAAGTTACTCAACTCCTAAATGTTGCACAGTCTGAGAACCAATGATCTAAGTACTATTTCACATCCTCACAAGATGCATAGGGTACAGTGAGTAACGAGAAAGAAAGAGAGAAACTTTTAATAGAGTATATTGCTATAATAATTCTATTTGATGTCATTCTCTTAAAAATGTTATTTATTTTTAAAAAGATCTTTTTTTTTTAATGTATCACTCTGCTTACCCATCCTTCGCTCTTTCCAATCCCTCCCAGTCTGCCTTTAGCCACCCCCACCACATCCCCTGATTCCCTCCCCTATAAGGGCAAGAAGTCCCAAGGTGGGTCAGCTCAGAGTGGTACATCCACTACAGGCAGGTCTGATTTCCTCATCCCAATAACAAGAATAGGTTAGGTGCTCCTCTGCAGAGAATGAGCTCCACGGTGTCAGCCCATTGACAGAAACACAGTCTGATCCTACTACTCGAGGCTACACATACTGCCCATGCCAACTGACAGTTGCCTGCCCTTGAAGGGCCAAGCTCTTTTTGCTATAGTTCCCCAGAGCTATTCTTGATTCAGTGAGCTCCCTAGAGCTCCAGTCAGCCATCTCCGTGGGACTCCTTCTCATAATCCCTATCCCCTTGCTCATACAAACTTTTCTCCTCCCCCTCTCCAGCTGGAAGGGGAGCTCAGCTCAGTGCTGAGCCATGGATCTCTGACTCCACCTCTATTCATTGTTGGGTGTAGATTCTGTGGTGACACTTAGGGTGGTTATACATTT
Organism: Sigmodon hispidus; assembly: GCA_004025045.1. Taxonomy (NCBI): domain Eukaryota; kingdom Metazoa; phylum Chordata; class Mammalia; order Rodentia; family Cricetidae; genus Sigmodon; species Sigmodon hispidus. The sequence goes on from PVIH01000290.1 coordinate 257,078, forward strand.
GATTAAAGTCTTGCCTAGGAACTCCCTTCATTATTGGTTGGGGACCTATCCAGGGACATCCTGTGGGTTCTTAGGGGTTTACCTAGCATCTGTTCTCTTTCTAACCTCACATTGGCTTCCTCTATCAAAATATCCATCTCTTTATTTTCTCCCACTTTGGTGCTCCTCTCACTCAACTGTCTCCTTCTCTCATTATTTGTTCCCACATTTCCTTGGTGGCTACCTGTTATGGTCCCAATATGCTAATGAGATCTTTTCCATTGTCTCTTTTTAGGAGAATTTCTGGATGTCTCACTTAAGTTTCTCCTGGTTCCAAGTTATTTAGGGGTTATGGTTTGCAGCTTGAGTATTCTTTGCTTTTTGTCTAAAGTCCACTTAAAAGTGAGTTCATTCCATGCCTAACATTCTGGGTTCAGGAGGATATTCTCCAAATCCATCCATTTGCTTGCAAATTTTAGGATGTCATTCTTTTTTATTGCTAAGTAGTACTCCATTGTAAAGATGTACCACAGTTTGTTTTTTTAATTCAGTTGAGGGGAATCTAGGTTGCTTCCAGGTTCTTGCTATTATGAATAATGCTGCTATAAACATAGTTGAGCTAAAACCTTTGGGGTACAAATGTGCATCTATGATTTATGTTACATGCCACTTCTAGAATTACTTGTATTTTAAATGTATTGTATTTTAAGAAAAATGTTAAAATTTATTTTAAAATACTATTTTTAAAGTGACATAAATAAAAACAGAGACTATCAAAAAATGTGTTGGGATTTTGATGGGGATTGCCATTGACTCTGTAGATTGCTTTTGTAAGATTGTCATTTTTACTATGTTGATCCTACCAATCCAGGAACATGGGAGATCCTTCCATTTTCTGATGTCCTCTTCAATTTCTTTCTTCAGGGATTTAAAGTTTTTGTCAAACAGTTCTGCTACTTCTTCAATTAGAGTAATGCCGAGATATTTAATGTAGCTATTATATATTATAAAGGGTCTTGTTTCCTTTATTTCTTTTTCAGCCCTCTTATCCTTAGTGTATAGGAGGACAATTCAACTTATTAATATTTTTATTTATTTGTTTGTTTATTTATTTATTTTAGTAAATCTTGTACCCTGCTACATTGCTGAAGCTGTTTATCAGCTGTAGGAGTTCCCTGATAGAATTTTGGGGGTTAATTATGTGTACAATCATATCATCTAGAAATAGAGGTAGTTTGACTTTTTTTCCAATTTGTATCCCCTTAATCACCTTTTGTTCTCTTATTCCTTTAGCTAAAACTTTGAGAACTATGTTGAATAGATGAGACAGAGGACAGCCTTCTCTTGTTCCTGATTTTTGTGGGGTTGCTTTGAGTTTTTCTTCATTTAGTTTGATGTTGGCTGTCAGTTTGCTGTATATCGTCTTTATTATATTTAGGTATTTCCCATGTATTCCTGATCTCTCCAGAACTTTTATTATAAAGGAGGTTTGAATTTTGTCAAAGGCTTTCTCAGCATCTAAGGAGACGTTCATGTCATTTTTTTTTCTTTCAGTTTGTTTACATGATGGATGACATTCACAGTTTTTTGTATGTTGAACCATCTCTGTATCTCTGAGATGAATCCTATTTGACTGTAGTGGATAACTTTTTTATACTTTGTTGGATTTGGTTTGCCAGAATTTTATTGGGTTATTTTTCATCAGTGTTTATGAGGGGTTTTGGACTGTAATTCTTTTTCTTTATTGCCTCTTTGAGTGGCTTGGGTATCAGGGTGATTGCAGCTTCATAAAAAGAGTTTGGCAGTGTTCATTCAGTTTCTTTTGTATGGAACAGTTTGAGAAGTAATGGTTTTATGTCTTACTTGAATGTTGAATTCTGCAGTGAAGCCATCTGGTTCTGGACTTTTTTTATTTGGGAAGACTTTTAATGACAGCTTCAGTTTCCTTTGGTCTGTTTAGTTCATTTGTCTTATCTTGATTTAATTTTGGGAAGTTGTACCTGTTCAAGAAGCTGTCCATTTCTCTTAGATTTTCCGTTTTAGTGGCATGTAGATTTTCAAAGAATGACCTGATAATTCTGTTAACTTGGATTCTCTCTCTCCCTCTCTCTCTCTCTGCCTTTTGATTAATTTGGATCAGTGATTATCTATCTTGTTGACTTTCTCAAAGAACCAACTCTCTGATTCTTTGATTCTTTGTATTGTTCTCTTTGTTTCTATTGTATTGATTTCAGCCCTAAGTTTGATTATTTCCTGCTGTCTACTCCTTCTAGCTGAGTTTGCTTTTAATTGTTCTAATGCCTTCAGCTGTGCTGTTAGGTCTCTTGTGTGAGATTTCTAAAGATTTTTCATATAGGCATCTACTACTATGCATTTTTCTCTAAACACTGCTTTCATTGTATCCCATAAGTTTGAGTATGTTGTGGATTTGTTTTCATTAAATTCTAGGAAGTTTTTAATTTTTTTAACTTATTCCTTGACCCAGATGTGGTTTAATATAGAGATGTTCAGTTTCCATGAATTTGTAAGTTTTCTGTGATTTTTGTTGTTGTTGAACTCTAACTTTAGATCATGGTAGTCAGATATGATACAAGGGGTTATCCCCATTTATTTTATATCTATTGATATTTGCTTTATGACCGAGTATGTGATCAATTCTAGAAAAAGTTCCATGGGGTGTTGTGAAATATGTGTATTTCTTTGTGTTTGGGCGGAAACTTTTGTATACATCTATTAAGTGCATTTGTGTCATAACATCTGTTTGACTCCTTATTTCTCAGTTGGGTATCAGTCTGGTTGACCTATCCAATGGTGAAAGTGGAGTATTGAAGCCTCTCACTATTAGAGTGTGTAATTTGATGTGAGGTTTAAGCTTTAGCAGTGTTTCTTTTATATATGTAGGTGCCCTTTTGTTGGGGATTTAAATATTCAGAATTGAGTTCTCATGTTGGTAATTTCTTTCTGAGATGAATAAATAAGGTTGATCCTAGTCTTTTTTGATTTATTTTAGTTTGAAGTCTATTTTGTTAGATATTAGGATGGCAACACCAGCTTGTTTTTTGGGACAATTTGATTGGAAAATCTTTTCCCAACCCTTTACTCTGAGCCTGTGTTTGTCTTTGGAGTTGAGGTGTGTTTCATGTATGCAGCAGAAAGTTAGTTTTTATTTTTGAATCCATTGTTTTAGGGTATGTCTTTTTATAGGTGAATTGAGTCCATTGATAATAAGGAATATTAATGATTGCTGATTGTTATTTATTGTTATTTTTGGTGATATCATGTGTGTATTTCCCTTCTTTGGGTTTTTCTTCTGTGAGATTATTGATTGTTTGTGGTTTCATGGGTGTATCTGGGTTTCTTAGGTTGGCGTTTTCCCTCTAATGCTTTCTGTAGTGCTGGATTTATGGATAGGTATTGTTTCCATTTGTCTTTATCATGAAATATCTTACTTACTCCAGCTATGGTGATTGATAGTTTTGCTGGGTATAGTAGTCTTGTTGGCAGCCATTCTCTTTTAGTGTGTTTATAACTTCTGACCAGGACCTTCTTGCTTTTCTTATTTTCATTTAATAGTATAGTGTTATTCTGGTGGATCTGCCTTTATAGGTAAGTTGATCTTTTTTCTTTGTAGCTCTTAATATGTTACTTTGTTCTGTATGTTTTGTGGCTTAATTATTATGTGGTGAGTAGACTTTTTGTGGGTCTAATCTATTTGGTGTTCTGTAAACTTCTTGTATCTTTATAGGCATTTTCTTCTTTAAGTTGAGAAAGTTTTTTTCTATGATTGAATATATTATCTGTGCCTTTGGATTGGTATTCTTCTTCTATTCCTATTATTCTCACGTTTGGCCTTTTCATGGTGTTCCAAATTTCCTGAACATTCTGTGTTATGGCTTTTTTGGTTTTGGTATTTTCTTTGAGAGATTTATTTATTTCCACTATTGAGTCTTTTACTCCAGAGATTCTCCCTTCCATCTCATGGATTCTGTTTGTTATGCTTGTATTTGCAGTTCCAGATTGTTTCTTCAGATACTCTATTTCCTCCTTTGCCTTGTTTTGTGCCTTCTTTATTGTTTCTCTTTCAATTTTTAGTTTCTGGAATCATTCTATAATTTGTTGGTTTTTTCCCTTGGTTTTCTTTCAAGAATTTGTTCATATCTTCCCATTTTTTTATTTGTTTCTTTCTTCTATTTCTTTAAGGGAATTTTTTATATTTTCTTTTAAGGCTTTTATAATCTTCATAAAGGTATTTGTATTGTTGTTACCTTCTGTTTCATCTTCATTGCTCTGTTCAGGTCTTGGTGTTATAGAGCCATCAGCTTCTTCTGGTGGTGCCTTGTTTTTCTTTATATTGTTATATGTATTCTTGCACTGGCATCTGCCTATTGCTTCCTTGGTTTACTCTTAGTCATGTCTTGGTGGAATCTTAGTGAGTTGTGGCTACAGGGGTGGTTTGTGTCTTGTCTGCTCTGGACACAGAGTCTGCACAATTTCCTACTCTTATCAGGCCACAGGATTCATGCCATTCAAAGATGTCTGTCTCTCATTCTGCTCTAGACACCAAGGTTTCACACATAGTTCAGAGAGATGTTCGTCCATTTGTGATGACACAGCTTACATTGAAGGAGGGGCCTGACTGTCTATTATGTGTCCTCCAGGATTGCTTGGGAAGGCTTCCCTCAGCTCTGTTCCAGGGCAAGACTGGCTATGAGGTCAAATCTGAAACTGCGTCTTTGACTTCTGGGTTAAGGTCTCTGGGAGATCCATGGGCTGGAACCCTCTTACCTCACACTCAGCTCTGGACCAGGATCCATACTGTAAAGTGTCTCTGTCTCCTTAAGTCATTTTTTGTGATCTTCTACAAAAAAATTTTTAAAATACTTGAATAAATGTAGCATACACTGCTTCTGCCTTTTATTTTTGTTTCTATCTGTCTTTGTCATAAAATATCTTGCTTACTCCACCTATCGTGACTGATAGTTTTGCTGGGTATAGTAGTCTTGTTGGCAGCCATGCTCTTTTAGTGTCTGTATAACTTCTGTCTTACAATAAAGCAAAATTATACTTTTTTATGTCTTTTTAAAACTGAATAAATTATTGTTCAAAAGTCATTTTATAAACACTAAATAAATATTAGTTAGAATGAATCAAAATAGTTTTTAGTTTTGCTCATTTTTAGTCTCGTTTACTTACATCTCAAAGCAATCATATCAGAATATTTGGAATTGTGAAAGTGTCATGATATTTTGTCTTATATCTTTTCCATCTATTGTTTTTCTAATAGAGCAAAGAAAGTAAAGTTTTTAAAACATATTCACAATTTTACATTAGAAATCTACCTAAGAATTTATTCTGAGTGATCACAAATACATGTGCAAGTACTCAAATAAAGAGATTTTAAATATGAGGGAATCAAAGAAAATTATAAAGAAGTTGTTGAATGCCTAAAAACAGCTATCAAATATATTATGTTCTATTCATTGTGTGTAAAATACAAATTTTTCTTTTAAGATTTATTTATTATTTCAATTATGAATCTATGTGTTCTGCATGCATGTAAGAGCCTGGGGATGTCAGAGAACAGCATCAGATTAATGGACCTGGATCTAGGTTGTTGTGGACCTAGGTTCTTTGGAAGAGGTGTACTCTTAAACACTGAGCCACTCTTCAGTCTGTGAAATACACTTTATTAACTTAGATCTGTCAATGGATACTTCATGGCATAACATGACCCCCCCCTAAAAAATATCAGGAGCTTAGAGTTTTGGTATGTTATATATATCTTGATGTAATAATAAAATCATAAGTATGATATTCTGTGTATCAATATATTCAGAATGATACGTAATATATGTTAAAAAAGATTGTTAATGAACCAATGACACTGAAAGTAGTTTAAAAATTTAAAAAAAGGAAGGGAGAAAGTGATGTAATTATATTTTAATTTTTATAAAAAGAATTCCATCTTAATTATATTGTGTTTTTATACTGTTTACACTGAATGCATAGTTTCCCATTGGGAAGATGTTATAAAAGAGGAGAGAGGCTCTGTTACAACTCAGTACAGATAACCATGGGTCTCAAAGCTTATCACTTGAAAGCATTTTTGCTGGTAACAAGAAAAATAAAGCCTGCAAGGGATCTGCTCTGTAGCTGAGAGACCAGATCATCCCAGTCCAACAGAGGAAGTCAAAAGATGCTCAGAAGCCTGCACTGACCTTGTACCAAACTCAAAGGCTTAGTGTCAACTCTGCTATTCTTAAATTCAACAGCTTCATAGGAAGAAATGTTCAAGTCAGATCAAAGAATAAAAAATTTAACCACTACAATGTAAAAAAGTAACATTTTGGAAAGAGACTTTTGGTAAATATTAAGAACCTAAAAATGGTAATAGTTTTGGAGTAGCTAATTTCAATTCTGAAGATAAATTTCAAGAAAATTACCTAAAATATTAGATAATTTTTATGTGTTTTGTGTAATGTTATTTTAAATAGTTAAATATTAGTTAGTTCAAAGAGTAGAATTAAATACTTAATAAAGGGATCATTAAGTTGTACAGTATATTCACTTGATGAATTACAATGCAGAAATTAAAAACAACATCTTTAAAATGCTAAAAATGTGTTATTTTAGAAAAGAGGAGAGAGAGTCCCAGCACACTCTGGAGCAGGGCCAGATAAACTCTGCCGATCACCATACCCACAGGTCCAGCTGAGGGAATTTACACAGCTACCCACTGCCACCTCGAACTGAGCGAACCAACAACTACAGGGGTCTCTGAAGGACAGTCTCAGACCCCGCCCAGAGGTGAGGAGGGTCACCAGACCCAAGCACCTATATCCCAGCCTGGGAGGGAGAGTTGAGCTCCCATAGCTTCTGGTTCTTCTTCCAGAACCAAGTGCTGTCTGCAGAGTCCCAGCACACTCTGGAGCAGGGGCAGATAAACTCTGCTGGTCACCATACCCACAGCTCCTGCTGAGGGAATTTGCACGGCTACCCACTGCCACCTCGAACTGAGCGAACCAACAACTACAGGGGTCTCTGAAGGACAGACTCAACCCTGACCAGAGAGGTGACAGGAGGCACACAAACCCGAGTGTCACAACTGACCAGGAGCCATCTAATCGTGAACCACTGAAGCCATGGGCAAATGTCAGTGCAAAAAATTCCATAATAATACAAAGGACAACATGGTAACTCTAGAAGAGAGTGGCGATCTTACAAATACAAGACCTGAACTAAGCAATGAAGAGGAAACAGAAGGAAGCAACACAAAAAATTCCTTTTCGATGATCATCGAAGCTCTAAAAGAAGATATGAAAAAAAGCATTAAAGAAATAGAAGAAAATACAAACAAAAAATTGGAAGAGATGAACAAATCTATGAAAGAAACATGCCAGGAACTAAAAGCTGAAATAAAAGCTGAAATAGAAGCAATAAAAAGGCGCAAAATGAGGCAAAGATGTAAATAGAAAACCTGAAGAAAAGAGGAGAAACACCAGGTTGTATCAATGATTCTGTCCAAATGTTGTTAAAAATTTTGCCTAGAGAAAGCTCCCCAAAAAGTAAAAAAGGAAATTAGATATATTTTGTGTACCTGTTTTTATTTCTAGCCAATGTTGTATTTTTTCTTTTTTTCTCTATTTCTTAAATTTTCATTTTTGAATTTTACATTGTGAGATAAAGAACTTAAGTAGTGTTTAAAAGTTTCATTAGTATATAACATTTTTATAAAAATAGAGCTTTTAAAGAATGTTTTAAATATTTCATGTCAACCTGAATGTAACTCTGTTCTCATATTGGCTCTGTACCTATCAGTCCCAATTCAATAAAGTCTGTCTTTCAGAGACCCCACTTTTACCAAAGCCTAAACCTTATTGTCACCTCAGAGCCTGGGATTATACTATCTTAAAAGAATTTGTTTCACTGCAATAGTGCATTGTTTAGCTCGGTTTATATTTAGCTCGGTCCAACAAACTCATGTGCAGATGTCCTAATTCCTAAGGTGATTATGGTTTAAAATGATTTAGTTGTAAATACAACTTGTTCATCAATGAATTAATGTTCCTATAAAAAATGCATATCCTCACCCCTACCAAATGAGGACAGAAATCTAAATGGCATGTATAAAAGAAACTAAGGTGAGATCTGATGCTCATTGCCTTTGAGTTCCCAGAATAACAGTGAGAAATGCATCTCCATTTGTTTATTAACTCTCTAGCATTTAAGTTTTTGTTCTATCTACCACAGTGAAGGAGTACACAATGAAAATTCTGATTGCAATGAACCTAATACAAATTTTGGGCTTTTCCTCAAGGTTATTGAATACATTCATGTAGGAGAAACCATATGTTAGACACTCTTAATGTTAATCAGAGGCTTGGCTCTTCTTGAATCAATGTGAGTCTCTAAATCAACCAACTGGAAATAACAAGAACACTTAACAACAGAAGCTACATATAGAAATTGCAATGATATGCCATGAAAATTGTTTTGATTTTTCATACTTGTTCACCAGTGCTTAAGTGTGCCCTTCTTAGTGACGTGTTGTACAATAGTCATCTCCTTTAATCACATAAGTTTAGAAAAATCATTTTTCACAGGGAGGTTTACAGTAAGCGTTGGCCTAATGCAGCCTCTAGTACATTCTTTTTTATTTGTTGTTTGTTTTTATATCCCAATTGAAATAGTCCCCACTTCTCTCTTCCCAGTTTCCTCACCCCAATCCTCCTATCCCACATGCATGCACAGAGGCACACACACACACACACACACACACACACACACACACACACACACGCTGCCCACACCCTTTGTCCCCATCTACACCTCTTCAGATATAGGTGGGCCAGCCAAGAAATATCAAATTGCAGTGAGACTAGGCACCTTGTTTTCTACTAAGGCTGGATGAGGCAATCCAGTAAAAGTAATGGGTCTCAAAAGCAGACAAAAGAGTCAGAGACAGCCCCACTCTCACTGTTCAGAGTCCCACACAAACACAATTACACAATTAAACAACATATTACACAATTGTAATATGAATGCAGAGGTCCTAGACCAGTCCCATGCTGACTCCCTGGTTGTCAGCTGAGGCTCTGTAAGCTCCAAGGACCCAAAGATTGTTGATTCTGTAGGTTTTCTTGTGGTCACTTGACACCACTGAGTCCTACAGTCCTTTCTCATTTGTGCAGTAGTCCCAGAGATCTGACTAATGATTGGCTGTTGGTCTCTGTATCTGTTTCCGTCAGTTGATGGGTAAAGCCTTTCTGATGATAGTTGGGCTAGGCATCAATCTATGATTATAGCAGAATGTCATTAAGAATAATTCATTGACTTTTTTTCCTTTTGTGTTTGGTTCTAATCTAGAACTTTGAGTTATTCTGACCCTGGTCCAAAAACCCTAGTGGGAACTGGAAATAAAGCTGAGTATTCTTGCCACTTCCTAGAACATACAAGGCCCTGGACTTCAATCTCAGCACCAGCAAAAACAAATAACCAATCAAACAAAGGAAAACTTGACAGGGCCTTTCTGTGGAAAAAGTTCCAAAGATCAGTTTGGCTCTGTCTCCTGTGTTTCTAAATGTTTTTGACCATGATGCATATTTTTTTTTATATTTCCTTGTTTCTAGAAACATCAAATATAACAATACAAATATGCATTTAAAGATTGCTGTAAAGTGGCTTAAATCTTAAAGCAAAAAGTTTTGAAGAAAATTTAATTGCGTTTTCATGAATGGCATACATAGTGATATTTTATGGACAATGACAATCTTAAAAATATTTTGCAGTCTTTGTGATTATGCTTTTTCCACCAAAAGTCAAAATGATATGGAAATAGCAAATATGTTTCCAGGCCACACATGGCTGATGGCAATTTGTTGCACAAATTTGCACTGGTACATAATCGAATTTTTACCACTCATTTCAAGCTGATTACACTCTTTGAAGATGTTCTACTTTTTCCCGACTTTGCATTTCAGACAAACATTAGCCGGGCAATTGCTTGTAGTTTTTGTTTCTCAATCTCTAGCTTTTAATGCAACTTGAAGATCCAAAAATCTCCAAGAAGCAGCAAAGCAAGGAAGGGCTGTCCAGTTTCCTAAAAGAAATTAAAAGCTTATTTCTCTAATTTCATGGATGCTAAAATCTAAGAATGAGTTCCACAGCACGGCCATTTTGAATAGAGTTAGACTACTCTGCTTCTAACAGAAGGACTCCTCACCTGGGAGTCTTTCTTCTAGGAGAGGATTTCATCTTAAATTTGAGCAGCAGCATTTTCCCAGATTAAAAAACTTTGCGATGGCTTAAGTTGTAGACCTGTTGGATATGTTAATACAATAGGCAGCATTTCCGAAGAGTCACACAACATATGGGCAAAATAAAACCATGTAATTTCTTTTTACTTTAGCTATTAATTAAATTTATTCATATAATAAATAGAAGATTTCCTTTGTCCTGAGTAGGTTTGATAACTTTTCTTAGTAGCAATTACAGAAAGTAAAATCTATATTTTGTTTGTGAAAACATTTTCTCTTTAAGTACAGGTGAAGGGCTAGAATATCAAGAAAATTAATAATATACTGTTTCTTTAAGATAGTCCAAGAAAGAGAAGTCATCTTCAAAGTAAGATCCAATAAGCTTTTAGTTAAATTATAATCATATTTTATAGAACATGAAGTTCACTCAAGGTCTTTTGAATAGCAATATGAAAATTTACCAGGAGCATCTAGAAGTCTCTTGAAATATAGAAAGGAATTTAAATGGGGTTACCATATAATGGAGATGCCTCAATTAGACAGCTTATCTCACTATACAAAAACCCAGGCTCAGGAATGAATTATATATTGCTGAATTATTTGCTGAAGGGGAACCCCAAACTTCCCAAATATCACAGACTATTGCAAATGCTACTGGTTACCCTTCACAGCATGAAGGTAAATGTCTATTGCTGAAGATACCACTTATTTATAATATTAAACATGGAAGAATAAATCTGATGCCCAACTAGAAGCTTCAACCCTGTTGAATAACATTTATAATGTTGGGAGGTACTATACATGCTACTAGAAGGTAAAAGTAGTCATCTATATTTCCCAGCTACAAACCTTGTGACATACAGTAGTAATATTCCTGCAAGATAGATTTACACATACAATGCAATAGTGACCCAAATGTTATGAAAATAACCAACCACTTTGTGATTGGTTTTGAAGCCCTGGCACTATTCTTCTGATAAATGAAAACAGAACTAAAATGACCTAATGATACATTCTTATTTTCATAGATTATTGCATCACTCCACCTTCATCGGAGAAGCCTCTTCTTATAGTAGGTGATAATTAACATAGAGACCCACAACTGGACAATGTGCAAAGAATGCAAGACCCTGGGGCACTAAGTCTAAAATTAAATGTTTATTTCAATTCCTTCCCATCAAAACTTAGAAATCTATGTGGAAGGGAAAGAAAAAAGATTATTAGAGCAAGAATGGTAGATGGATCTAAAGAAACAGTGTCTTCTAGAAATAACAGAACTGATGGACATATGAACCTAAGAAGAGCCATAGCAGCATGAACAAAAATGGCATAAATTTAAGTGATTCAAAATATTAGCATGGAGTAGTGGAAGCGGGCACAAAGTACTACTCTTAACCAAGAAGCAACTTATTACTGATACCTGTTAGGAGAGAGGAAACCAGTTTTCTCCAATGGAAGGGCACTGGAATATCAGCTACATTCCAAAGCAGGCCTCATGCTCAAGGTTAGTTGACCAAGACAAAACTAACACTATGCTTTTAATATGTCTGTGTGTGTGCTTTTATGCTTTTATTATTATGGTTTGGTGTTTTATCTTTGTTTTGTTTTCTTGGCTTTCTATTTTGGGAGCTACTTATTTTTTTTGAGAAAAAAAGCTTTATGAGTGGTTAATATAAGAATTGTTGTGGATTTGGGAAAGAGTATCAGATATGAACAAAATATATGATATAGTAAATTTTAAAGATGAAAATTAATAATAATACAGAAAATAAAATATTAGCTAAGAAACTATAGTGCATTTTTTTTTATTGAATGCTAAGAACCATGACAGGCCTTAAGAAGTTAGAGAGAAAAGCTACAGTATCATTCCTCTGTAAAGCTTATTGAAGCAAAAAAGAAATTCCAAGAAATGGACAATCAATAATGAAACATATTCAGACTTATGGAGTATAGAGGGATTGGCAATTATGAATTCCATAGGCAGAAAAATTTAGCTGAGGACTAAATTGTGTCTCATAGGCTGAGTAAACTCAAGGAAGAAGATATTCAAGGCAGAATGTCTGCTGTTTCTTACAAGTCAGATTATTTTATGTATATGTGACTATCATGTAACAAGACCAGGGAAGTAGGCAGGAGTTTCTGATATCCCTAGATCTTTTGGAATAGTATCATAGTGGAGGTCTACCAGGCATAAAATTTGACTTAAGGGAATGGCATTTAATTTTTGGTGAGAACAAGAAAGAGGGAGAGAGGTAGAGAGAGACAGAGACAGTGGCGGACATACAGATAGACACACACACACACACACACACACACAGAAAGAGAGAAAGAGAGAGAGAGAGAGAGAGAGAAAGAGCAGGAGGGAGGGAGAGAGAGGAAGACACAGAAAGAGACATAGAAAAATGTAATTAAAATATTTTTAAATCACCCTAAAGTTACATCATGCTGAGACTATTTAAGTCTTATTAATCAATTTTCAGACACTTTCCTCCAATGTCTGTTGCATAAAGCTGTCAGACCCTTCCCCCTTTAAACAACTCATTCTACCTTCCTAATTTTCAGTGACTTTTTACATATAGTACCATTATCTTGGTATGAGTTGGTTTGATTTTTAAGTGATTGATAGTGTTTGCTTGAATCCCAAGTTTTCAGTTCAGGGAAGCAGGTAGGCTAATTGCAGATCTTCATCTCTCCCTTCTTCCCCCAAACTCCTGCTCCCATCTCATCCTCAGCTTTGTAGCAGAACACCTGCCCCCATTTGCAGTGGAAAACACACATCTGCCCCTCCAGCTTTTCTTCACACTAATCACTATATCCAGGTTCCCAGTTCCAACAGACATTCCCTGGGAACCTGCAGGACACTCTAGAGAGGGAAGTAGATAACCTCATCATGCAGCTATACTGCTGCCTCCTCTCTCTTCTCCAAATCTAATTCCCAAGTTTTATCACTATCTCTATAGAAAATGACCTGCTGTGGCCTCCATTCCTTTTTACCTCCTTCTCCATCAGATCACATAGTTCTTCAAAATTCCACTCCATCCTTGTGGATATATATTACATATTTAATAGAGCACACAGTCAAATCCTAGGTAGATACCTCAGGAAATTCTTAAATCTTGAATACAAATATAAACAGCTGAGTCAGTCCCAGCACAGGGAAAGAGGGAGTGGTGACTAACACCCTTGATCCCATAACTGCAGAGACAGAACTTCTTCTGTTTCTGTGAGTTCAAGGCTACACACCTTTAATCCTAATCTGGATGAGACAGAGTATATAAGATCTATAGAAATCAGGCAGCAGACACAGAAGTGACTGGCAGAAGTGACCAGGAGTGAGGCTGAGGAAGTTGTAAAACAGCTGGGTGAGAATTGACTGTGGTGCTTCCTCTATCTGATATTTCAGCCTTTCCCTGATATTTGGCTCTGAGTCTTATTGGTACTACTACACATCTTGTTATCCGAGACTCCAACTCCAGCATGCTTTCTCTGGGAACTCTCCAGCTAAGTCTGACATACAAACAGACCTGCTAAGTATGTAGGCTAGCTTTACATCTTCACTCTTCATCCTCCACCCATACCCAATTTTGCAGTCTCATCCCTTACACTGTAGCAAACTACCTATTGTGGCCTCTCCTCACTTTATGACATTATTGACGGGAACTAAGAAGATCATTTGGGAACACTCTGCTTTCCTCTCTGCTGTTGACCACCAAAGTCACCCCCTGTCTTAGTTAGGGTACCTATTGCTATGAAGATAAGACATGACCAAAGTAACTTTTATAAAGAAAATCATTTGATTGAGGTAGCAGCTTATTGTTCAGAGGTTCAGTCAATTATCATCATGGTAGGAATGAGGCAGCAGGAATGCAGATATGGTGATGCAAGAAGTAGCTCAGGGTTCTATATCTGACAGGCAACACAAAGTTGACTGAGACACTGGACAGTATCCTGAGCACAGGGAACGTTATAGCATTCTCTCACAGTGGTATGCTACCTCCATCAAGGCCATACCCACTCCAGAAGCCACACATCTCAATAGTGCCACTCCCAATGAGATTATGAGGGCCAATTATATTCAAACTACCACGCCCACCCAAAACATTATAATTCCTAAGTGGCAGTTCCCAATTCCTAGTTTCCAACATTATATCATGAACCTTTGTCAAATAACCTATCAGATCCCAGAAGAATATTCTATAAGGCAAAACACAGCCAACACATGAACCTAAAAATCAAAAAGGGAATAGAAACCAAAGAATAAATACCCATCCAACAAAGACAAGACCAGAAATCAATACCTACAAATATAATCTTCCCAAGCCCTGATGCCTAGACATTAGACTATAAACATGATCAGTAACATCCAGGTCAATATGTCCCCGTTAGAGCCAACAACCCTTAGCAAGTAAATCCCGAGCGTTACCATAAATCTGAAGCATAAGGCAAAGATTTTAAAATAGCCTTTATGAATATTATTGCTGTTTTTAAAGAGAAAATGAATAAATCCTTAGAAATCTATAAAAATACAAATACAAACAAACAATGAAAGAAATGCCAGGACCCTGAGGTTGCATGGCCCAGAGACCTAAGTATAGAAGCAAACAAAACTGGAGGAAAAAATGTCAAAGTAATAATGCCTAACTATATTCTGCTTTACCCATAGATCTATGAGTACCCTAATTGTCATCAAAAATCCTTGATCCATTAACTGAAAGATATTCAAAGACCTACAACCAAAATTAGGCCAAGGTCAGAGAACCCTGCTGAGGAGAGGGAGGAAGAACCCTGTAAGGAGACAGAGGAGTTAAGGATATCACAAGAAAACCCACCAGAAAAACTAATTTGGGCACATAGGAGCTCACACAGAGTTTGAACCAACAACCAGTGAGCCTGCATGGAACTGGCCTTGGCCTCTCAATATATTCTACAATTGTGTAGCTTGATCTACTTGTACATCTCCAAACAGTGGGAGTGGGGGGATGTCTCTAATGCTTTGGCTGGCTTTTGGAATCTGTTCCTCATACTTGGGTTGCCTTGTCCAGACTTAATACAAGAGAAGGTGCTTAGTCCTACTGAAACTTGATATGAGTAGTCTTGTTGATATTCATGGGAGGCCTGTCCCTTTCTGAAATGACAGAGAAAGAGTGGAGGTAGGTGTAGAGGAGAGGTTGGAGAAGAAGAGAAAGGAGAGAAGAAATGGGAATCTGCAGTCAAGACACAAAATAAATAAATAAATTTGATTTTAAAAAGCAGTTCAAACCTGAAAACAGAAATAGAATCAATGAAGTGATCCCAAACTGAGAAAAATCGAGAAATGAAAAATTTAGGAACTCAAGTAGGAAACTCAGAGATAAGCTTCACAAAAATCAGGACTTATCCTCTGCCATATTCATGGAACACACGTTTACATCAATGACAGACACCATGTCAGGGTAAAGCACTGGATAGAGATATTCCAAGCAAATGGACTTAAGAAGTAAGCTCAGGTATAGGCATTTTAATATCTGACAAAATTGATTGTAAACAAAAACTAACCAAGAGAGATAGGGAAGAACACTACCTATTCCACAAAGAAAAAAACCCATAAGACATTGCAATTCTTAATGTTTATTCACCAAACACAAGGGTACATAAGTTTATAAAAAGAAACATTCCTTATATCTTAACCTCACACATTTATAGTGGGAGACTTCAACAACACATTCTCACCAATATACAGATAGGTCACCCAAAAAAACATAGAAATGCTTAAAATAACATATTATAAACCAAGTTGACCTAACAGATATTTATAGTACACTTTACTCAAAACAAAACAATATACCTCTTTTTAGGACTTCATGATATTCTCTCTAAAATTGATCACATACTCAGACACAAAGCAAGTCTGAACAGGTATAAGACAAGGCAACAGAGGGCTGACCTCTAAAATATATAGAGAACGCAAGAGGCTAGAGCTCAAAACCATGAATAACCCAATCAAAAAATGGTGTTCAGAACTAAAAAGGGAATTCTCAGCAGAAGAATTACAAATGACTGAAAGTCACTTGAAAAAGTGCTCAATATCTTTAGCCATCAAAGAAATGCAAACCAAAATAACTTTGAGATACCATATTTGTAATAGCAAGTACCTAAAAACAACCTAGATGCCCATCAACTGACGAATGGATTAACAAAATGATACATCTTCACAATGGAGTACTACTCAGCAGTAAGAAAAAAATGATATACTAAAATTTGCAGCCAAATGGATGGATTTGGAGAATATCCTCCTGAACGAGGTATCACAAACCCAGAAAGACAAGCAGGGGATGTACTCACTCATTAGTGGACATTAAACAAAAAGCAAAGCATTCCTAAGCTGCAAACCACAACCACTGAACAGCTTGGGATCTGAAGCACCTTGGACCAGCACCTTGCAGCCCATTCCTTCCAGAGGAACACCTGACCCAATCTTGATGTTGGGATGAGGAAAGCAGATTTGCATGAAGTGGATGCTGAACTAAGCCACCTTGGGACCTTGGGGCCTCCTGCCCTTGCTGGGGAGGAGATAGGGAGATGGGGAGAAGAAAGAGGGTGACTGGGAGGGGCAGGAGGGGGAAGGGAGTTTGAACAAGGTGATACATGGATAAAAATCGAGACTTTATTTATAATAAAAAAAAAGAACAGAAAAGAAAGTGGAAAATACTCTCCAATGCATTGGCACAGGTGACCACTTGCTAAATATAATACCAGGCACACAGACACTAAGAATAATCAGATTCTCCTGAATCTGAGAAGCTTCTGTAAAGCCAAGGACACAGTCAATAAGATAAAACAGTCTACAGAATGGGAAAAGATTTTCACCAATCCTACAAGTGACAGAAATAACTCCATTCATTTTATCTGATCATCATGGATTAAAGCTTGATATCAACAAAAACATAAGCAAAAACAAACAAACAAACAAACGCTTGCAAAATCATGAAAACTGAACTGCTTACCATTGAAAGACAGAAATTAAGAAACTAAGGACTTCCTAGAATTGAATACTAATGAATATATGCAATATACTCATCCTTATAGGACACAATAGAGATGGTGATAAGAGGCAAATTCATAATACTAAGTGACTAAATAAAAAATTGTAGAAGTTTTACACTGGTAACTTAACAGTGTACCTGAAAATCTAGGAAAAAAAAAAAAAAGAAAGAAAATTACACTCAAAAGTAGTAGATGGCAAGAAATAATCAAACTCAGGTTTGAGGTCAATAAAACAACCCCCCCCACAAAACCCAATATATCAATAAAACAATAAGTTGATATTTGAGAAAATTATTAACACCAACAAGCTCTCATTCAAATTAACCACAATATGAATAGAGAAGATACATGTACAAAAATACAGACAAAGTTTTGTTTTAAAAATAGACACCAAGTTCCAGAGAATCATCAAGGACATATATTAAAAAGTTGTATTCTACTAAAATGGAAAATCTAAAAGAAATGATTTTTTTTCATAGATACTACCTACCAAAGTTAACTCAAGATCAGATAAGCAATTTAAGTAGACCTGCAACCTTCAGTGAAATAGAAGTCATTAAAAATCTCCCAACCAAAATAAGCCTAGGGCCACATGGTTTTAGCATAGAATTCTAACAGGTTTTCAAAGAACAATTTACATCAATATTTCTCTAATTATTTCACAAAAATGGAAACAGGAAAAACATTTCCCAATTTATTTTATGGCGTCACAGTTACTCTGATACCCAAGTGACATAATGCTGCCCCCCCCAAAAGAGCACTTTCTCTTATGAAATAGTTGTAAAAATACTCAGTAAAATATTTGCAAACTTAATTCAAGGACACATAAAAAACTCACCATAATCAAGTAGGCTTCATCACATGCATACAGGAATGGTTCAGCATACATAAGCTGATAAGTATAATCCATCATATAAACAAACTGAAAGACGAAACCCACATGCTTATCTCATTAGATGCAGAAAAAGTCTTTGAGAAAATCTAATACTTAACTGGCTATTGACAAAATCCTACATTATACATTTCTGGAGGGATTAGGAGTACAAAGGATATATCTCAATATAATAAGGCAGTTTAGAGTAAACCTATAGCCAACATCAACTTAAATGTTAAAAGAATAAAAAAGCAATTCTACTAAAATCAGAAACAAGATGGGTATGCCGATTTTCTCCACACCTATTTAATAGAACATTTGAATTCTTAGCTAGAGGAATAAAGCAACTGAAGGGGAACAAGTGGATGCAATACTAATTGGAAAGGAAGAAGTCAAAGTATCTTCATTTGCAGATGATATGATAGTAAGTTACCATGAAAGTTCCACAGGGTAACTCCTATCACTGATAAACACTTTCACCAAAGTAGCTAAATAAAAAATTAACCAAAAATCATTGTCTCTTCTATATATAAATGACAGAGTGAGAAAGAAATCAAGGAAAAAACACCTTTCACAATAGCCTCAAACAATATAAATTATTCTAGAGTAACTATAACCAAGTTTGTGGAAGCTTTGCATGATTAAAAACAAAACCCATATCATTAAGTCATTGAAAAAAAATTGAAGAAGATATGAGAAAATGGAAAAGACCTTCCATGCTCGTGTGTCAGTAGGGTTAAAATTAACATCATAAGAATTTCCATTCTACCAAAATTAATCTACAGAGGCACTGTAATTCTGACCAAAATTGCAACACAATCCTTCACAGATCTTAAAATGACAATATTAAGATTCATATGGAAATACACACATACAACAGGATAGTTAAAAC
This sequence comes from Sigmodon hispidus, assembly GCA_004025045.1. Lineage (NCBI taxonomy): Eukaryota > Metazoa > Chordata > Mammalia > Rodentia > Cricetidae > Sigmodon > Sigmodon hispidus. Next base: position 276,102 of record PVIH01000290.1, read on the forward strand.
AATAATTTAAAGAACTATACTACAGAGCTATAGCAATGAAACCATTGTGGCATTGACCCATAAACAGGCAGATCAATCACTAAAATTAAATTGAGATTTAAGACATAAATTTACATACCTATGGACACCTTATTTTTGATAAAAAAAATCTGAAATGCACACTGCTATACAAGACAGCACTTTTAACAAATGGCACTGGTTCAACTAAATAGCTGCATGCAGAATAATCCAAATACATGCATACTTATCATCCTGGAGAAAATTTAATTATAAATAGATAAAAAACATTAGCATAAAAACAAATACACTGAACTTGATGGAAAAGAAGGTAGAGAATACTCTTGAACTTATTTGCACAGCAACAGATCTTCTAAACAGTTGAACAACCAACATCTTTTAGACACTAAGAGCAATATTTAATAAGTGATATCTTTTTGTTTTAAGTTGGAAAGAAAAGGTGTTTATTTATCTTGTATTTCATATCACTGTTCATCATCAAAGAAAGTCAGGATAGAAACTCAAAAGGGAAGGAATCTTAACATAGGAGCTGATCCAGAGGGCATGAAGGGGTACTGCTTACAGGTTCACTACTCATGGATTTCTTATGAAACGCAGGACTATGAGCCCAGGGATGATACCAACTACAATGATCTGGGTCTTGACTCATCAGTCACTAAATAAGAAATTCCCTACAGGTTTACCTAAAGCCAATTTTTTTACTTATATATTTATTCTTTGGTGGTGACCACTTCCCAAATATAACAAACACCAGTAGCACAGATACTAAGAACAATAATCAATAAATAAGTGGGACTGAGAAGCTTCTGTAAGGTCAAGGACACAGTCAATAAGTGGTATCTCATGAAGCTGAAAGATTCTGCTTGGCGAAGGATACTGTCATTAAGACAAAATAGCAGACTACAGAATGTGTAAGGTTTTACAACTCTACATGTAATAGAGGGCTAATGTCCAAAATATGTAAAGAACTAAAAAATATTAGATATCAAGAAAACATAAGACCCAAATAAAAATAAGGCTCTGATCTCAGACTCTGGCTATCAGACAGGCCCTGGGCTTTATTTTTGAGGGGCTTCCCCCAGTTACCCCTAACAGAAGGGACCTCCCATGGCAGGGCCCCACCTCCAGAGTGAACTGTGTCATCAGAGATGGCCTGACACCTTTAAAACAGAGACCCATGTCCAGAGTGGAATCAGACATGAGCAGATTTCAGCTCTTGGGGTACCTGTCTGGAGAATCCAACTCCTGGGCCGGGGTTCGCACTCAAGGTTCTGATCGCAGACTCTTGCTAGCAGACAGACCTTAGGCTTTACTCGGAGGGACCTTCCCCAGAAAACCCTAATAGAAAAGACCTCGCATGGCTGGGCCCCTCCTCCTGGCTGAGCTGCTTCATCAAAGACAATCAGTTGCCTTTGAAAATTAGAACAGTATCCAGAGAAGAGTGAGAGATCATTCAGGCCCCTTGCTCAGAGCAGACAGGAGACATACAAGCCCACTAGCCACAACTGACTAAAAGCTGACTAAGTGTGAACCACTGAAGCCATGGGCAGATGCCAGTGCAATAATACATATAATAATATAGAGAACAAAAAGGCAACACCAGAAGAAACTAGTGATTCTACAACACCAAGACCCAAAGAGAGCAATGAAGAGGAAACAGAAGAAAATAACAGCAAAAACACCTTTATGAAGATTATAGAAGCCTTAAAAGAAAATATAAAATATATTACCTTAAAGAAATAGAAGAAAATGCAAACAAAAATTGGAAGAGATCAACAATTCCTTGTAAGAAAACCAAGAAAAGGAAAATCAAAAAATGAAAGAAATATTCCAGGAAATAAAAATTGAAATAGAAGCAATAAAAAAGGCATAAAATGAGGCAAAGGTGGAAATATAAAATCTGAAGAAAAGAGCTGGAACTACAGATATGAGCATAACCAACAGAATTCAAGAGATAGGATAAAGAATCTCTGGATTGGAAGACTCAATAGCGGAAATAGATACATCAGTAAAAGAAAACACTAAAACCAAAAAAGCCATAACACAAAATGTTTAGGAAATTTGGGACACCATGAGAATACCTAACCTGAGAATGATAGAAATAGAAGAAGAATAATACCAGCTCAAAGGCACAGACAATGTTTTCAATAAAATCCTAGAAGAAAACTTTTCCAATCTAAAGAAAGAAATGCCTATAAAGATATAAGAAGCTTACAAGACACCAAATAGATTTAACCCCCCCCCCCCAAAAAAAAGTCCACTCACCACATAAGAATCAAGCCACAAAACATACAGAGCAAAGAAAAAAACTTAAAGAGCTGCAAAAAGTGCCAACTTACCAAGAAAGGCAGACCCATTAGAATAACACCTGATTATTCAATGGAAACAATGAAAGCAAGAAGATCCTGGTCAGAAGTTACACAGACACTAAAAGAACATGGCTTTCAATCTAGACTACTACACCCAGCAAAACTATCAACCACCATAGATAGAGTAAACAAGATATTTCATGACAAAGTCAGACTAAACAATACCTATCCACAAATCTGGTTCTTCAGAAAGCTTTAGAGGGAAAACTCCAAACTAAGGATCTCAGATACACCCATGAAACCACAAATAATCAATAATCCCGCAGAAGAAAAGCCCAAAGAAAGGAAATACATATAAGCTACCACCAAAAATAACAGGAAATAACAACTGGTGTTCACTAATATCCCTTAATATCAATGGACTCAACTCACCTATAAAAAGTCACACAATAGCACAATGGATACAAAAAGAAGCCATCCTTCTGCTGCATACAAGAAACACACCTCAACCTTAAAGACAGACAGAGACACAGAGTAAAGGGTTGGGAAAAGATTTTTCAATCAAATAGCCCTAAAAAACAAGCTAGTGCTGCTATCCTAATATCTATCAAAGTAGACTTCAAACTAAAATCAATTAAAAGAGACCAGGATGAACAGTACTTATTCATCTTGGAAAAGATGAGATTTCAATCCTGAATTTTTATGGCCCTAATATAAGGGCACCTATCTTTGTAAAAGAAACATTATTCTCAAAAGAGAAAATTCCAATGCTTGAGAGACTCTTAAAGAAATATTCAATATCCTTATTCATGTGAGAAATACAGATTAAAAACTATTTTGAAAGTTCATCATATAGCTTTCAAAATCTGTTGATCAATAAAATAAATGACTGTTAATGCTGGTGAGGATATGAGGGAAGAGAAATAGTCATTCATTTCTGGTGAGAGTACAAACTAATACAGCTACTATGGTACTTGTTTCTCTGGAAAATGGGAATTGATGTACCTCAAGATCCAGCTATGTCGTATCACTCTTGAGTATATACCCAAAGAATGTTTTATTTACCACAAAAATTGTAGCTCAGCCATGCCATTGCTGCTCTCTTGATAATAGCCAGAGTTTGAAAACAACCTCAACAGGAGAATGGGTAAAGAAAATGTGTAGTTTATACAATGGAATATTACTCAGCTATCACAAAGAAATGAAATTATCCAGTTTTCAGGTAAATGAATACAATTAGAAGAAATCTTTCTAACTGAGGTCCCCAAGAATGGGAAAATAAATAAGGTATATAATTGCTAATATATGAATATTATCTCTTGAATCAATGATAACCAAGCTACAATCTGTAGAACCATAGAACATTCCATACAATGTAATGGACTAGGTGTGTGTGTGTGTATGTGTGTAACATAGATCTTTCTAGGAAAGGAACTAGAATCAATAATTATGGATGCATATGGCAGAAAGACTGGAACACGAAGATCCAGTGGAGACATGGAGGAGAAAAGAGGGTTCCAAGACAGAAAATACAGAGAGAAAGCTATGTTTAAGGACCTTTTAGAGGTACTATGGAAAAATAATATAGTAGAAGTTTCCTGAAATGTTAGCATATATGAAGGTGATCTAAATGAAATCTCCCGCAAAATAATGGGGAGATAGAATCTCAATTGGTCAATCTCTAATCCCCAAATGAATCTTCCAGTACCTGAATTGGGTTACAGCTAACTAAGCTGTGGCTTAAAGGGTCCCATGGGAATGTGCAAGCAACCCAGGCTGTTGCCAAGAGTATATGCTCTCCACAAACTAAGAGAAAGGTTCCACTCTTGAAGACAGTACCTACACAACTCATTGAAAATGAAGACATCAAGCTGGTGCCTACATAAAGCCTTTATCCCTCATGCTAATGTCTTTGGTATAGAAAGTTACTCTACACATTACAAAAGGAGAAAAGTAAACACCAGCCCAGAGGTTTCCTGCCTTCAAGTTATACCAGTACAATGGTGGCACAAAGCTGTGGAAGTAACCAACCAATATCTGATTTGACTGAAGGCCCACTGTACAATGTGGAACCCATCCCTGACACTGCTTGGTGGTCCAGAACCTGTGAATAAATAGCTCAGGGACTCAAGCTAAAACTATATATTACTGTTGTAAAAAATTAAGACAAACAAAAAAATGTAATAAAATGATTCCTAATGATAGTCTCTTATAGTGTCTTATCCATCATCAGAGAAGCATTCTTCTGCTGAAGATGGGAGCAAATATATAGATCCACAGCCAGGCATCATGGAATGAATGAGAAGCTTTGGACACTCAGCCTAAATGTGAAGTCACCTTCAAATCACTCCCTTCAGGGCTCAGAGAACTCTATACTATGGATGTAAAAGCAAGAAGAATTGAAGGATTCCAAGAAAACAATTCTTCCATGGAGGAAGCATGTTTTGATGAAAGGTAGCTTCAAAAATACAGTCATACATGTCAAACATACCTATGCATTGAAAATCAGTTGATTCTGTTCATTGCTGAGTTGTGACCTTAGTATAAACACAGATCATTCTAGTCTCACATCAGCTCAACTCCTCAAAGGTCAGAGTAATCAAGAAGGAATACCATACCTTCCTTGTGGTGGAATGTTTTCTGTATGATGTAAATAAAAAACTGTTGGCCCATGCATGGCACTGTAGAAGTGGGTGGAGAATCAGAGGCAGCCAGGTAAAAAAAAAGATAAAGTTAAGCCAGTCTCCATCCAGCCGCCCCCAAAGAAGCAACATATAAAAATCCAGGTGAGCCACGGGCTGTGGGCCACGTGATAAAAAGATAAATAGATTAAATTAAGCTAAAAAAGCTAGCTAGTAATATGTTTAAGATATGGACCAAACAGTTTAAAAGATGTAAGTGTGTGATTCATTTCTTTGGGAGACAAAAGCCGCAGGCACAAACCAGGTTCCAACCACTGCCACGAGCTGTGCCAGGCACAAACCTCCCAGACCCAAAACGGCCCAAAAAAAACCTGACTACAACACACGTCAAACATACCTATCCATTGAAAATCAGTTGGTTCTTTCAATGTTGAGTTGTGACTTTAGTATAAACACAGATCATTCTAGTCTCACATCAGCTCAACTCCTCAAAGGTCAGAGTAATCAAGAAGGAATACCATACCTTCCTCTTTAACTTACAAGCCTGTCCACCCATCTAAAAAGTGTGCCTGTACCTCTTTGTACCTATTAATCCTTACCCTTGCTTATAGAACAAAGGGGAGTAGGAAACCCTAGAAAGGAAAGTGGTTTTATCACATGAAAGCCAGGAGGGCTAAAATTTGCATGATCTCCTTCTAGAGACATTTGCATTCTTATTGGTTAGAAATCAAGGAAATGTATTACAGGATGTAGTAGTTTGTGGGAAAAGAGCAATAAACAGCACCAATAAGAATAAGACAAATATCTACTTCTGCATATCTAGTAGAAGGTCAGGAGAGGTTAAGTACGAGGCAGCTTCCATGAAAGGTTCATAGGGCTAATTCAGCTTGCACTACTATAAAAGGAAGAAATTCAGGTCTTTGTGAGCACACCTTGGTTCAGCAAGAGGAATGAGTCCTCCTGCCCTGAATATAATAGGTCAGTGTGTGCAGGTGATGCTGGATTAGTCAAGGGTTTATTATTTTTTTCATGAGCCTCCCCTTAAGACCTGTGTTTTCTATCTTTTCCTTATTCATGTCCATGGTTTAGTCATTTCACTGCCGATTAGCAGTGAGTAGGGACTTGGGGTAGATTCTGAGGGGGGAAAAGGAACAGTAGCAGCAGCTGCTGATTCAGTGGTGCCAATTGCCTCTGGCCCCAAAATATCATCTCCACAGAGAACCTTTCCACTTTTCTTAGACACTCTGCTGTAGAACCACTGATACACTGGTCTAGTCTATTATTCTTTTTATCATTAATTTTTCTGCATTTATTTAAAATATTTTTTACATAATACATCCTAAATATGATTTTTCCTCTCTCTACTCCCAGTTCCTCTCCATCTCCCCTCCCATCTAGATACACTCCATTTCTCTCATTAAAAAAACAAATAGGCTTCTAAGAGATAATAATAAAATTTAAAAACTTAACATAGTAATCTATAATAAGATAAAGCAAAGCCTAGCACATTGGAATTGGCCAAACAGCAAACAAACAAACAAATAAATACAAAAACAATAAAGAAAATAGCCCAGGAGAAGGCACATGAAAGAGATGCACTCATTCCCATACTCAGGAATCCCATAAAAACACCAAACTGGAAGCCATTGTATGTGCCAGACCTGTGCATGCTGTTTTATTTGGTTTGTTGCAGACAAAAAAAAAACAAAAAAAAACAAAAAAAAAACAAGAGAAATGATGTAATTTAAAATGTATCCTTTATGTATAATTTAATGATAATGACTTACCACACTTTTACTATTACTGTTTCCACAGAGGTGTGTGAGAAGCACCAGGAGACCAGGAATCAAAGTGAGTGTCGCTCGGTCTCACGACATCTAAAGTGCAGAGGTGTCACAGTTCTGAATGCTTTGTAATCTACAAGGAAGACCACTTTTACTTATTTTTGATTATTTTCTTCCCCGCAACTACCTATCCATAGTTAGACTGTAACCCCTGAAATATTCAATCTTGTAACTGTAATTTAAGGGTGAAAGTTTTTTACTTCTGTCTTAGCGTTTCTATTGCTGTGACAAACAAAACTCTATGACAAAAAGCAACTTGTGGAGGAAAGATTTTTGAATTCATTTTACACTCCCAGGTAACAATCCATCACCAATGATGTCAGAACAGGAACTCAAGCAGGGCAGGAACAGGAAGGCAAAAGCTGAAGCAGTAGCAATGGAGGAAGGCTGCTTCTAGCTTGCTCTTTGTGCCTGGCTTAGCCTGCATTTTCATACTATCCAAGACTATCTACTTTGAGGTAACACTGCCCGCAATGGGCTGGACCCTCATAATACCTAGAAAGTAGAGAGCCGATTAGCAACATTCATTCCTCCATGGCTTCTGTTGCAACTCTGGCCTCCGGAATTCTCCTTGGGTTCCTACCATGACTTTCCTCAGTAAAAGACTATGATGTGGAACTGTGAGCTAAAAATTAACATATTTCCTCCCCAAATTTGCTTCTGGTCATTGCATTTTGTCACAGCAATAGAAACCCTAAGACAACTCTTTGTTTCTTATACAGAAATTCTCTTGACACTTGTTATTAGATCAGCTCACCTGTCAATCATTTTCCAGTTTATTTGGTACCTCTATTCTTTACCAAGTGCCATGTATAGATTAAGACTCAAGTTTTTAGCACAGTAGCAGTTCCTTTTCTTTTATGCTTTCTCTTATGATTTTTCTCTCTCTTTCTTTTTGTCACATTCCTGTGACAGAATCCCATTTCTATGGGAACCCAACTATCTAATTTACAGATATATACATATCCATGTCCAGGTAACAAAATGCTCAAGAGAGAATATTATAATAAATAGGTTGTTTTCTATAATTTCATGACTTATCACCTTTGATCAACTCAATATCATTTAGCAGTTCTGGTTCATTTCCTGGGAATAACTTTCTACTTTTCACTTTGGTATTTCAGTTTGCCAGGATTTTAAAGCCCATTTTCCACTCCAACCTCATCCTTTGGCACCCCAAAGCTTTTTTTAAAAAATTATTTATAGAAGGAGAAAGAAAGTCAAGAACAGAGGGGTAATTACCTGCATGGTGATTGAGTATATTCTCCTCTCTTTCTCCCAGCTGAGAAACTTACTGTCTGTCCCTGCATTCTTTGTATTTTCTTTTACAGAGAGCATGATATCTTTTTATACCTAATGATATTAAGAAATGTGAATCAACTTCTTAACAATGCAAGTTATGTGTGAGTTAAGTACATACAGGATGGGATTTGGGTTCAACTTAGTGTATGACTACAAAAACTTTCCAATTTCTTTTTTTCCCCTCTGTTCCATGAATAAAGTCTCATTTTTTTTTATCCATGTATCCCCTTGTTCAAACTCCCTTCCCTCTCCTGCCCCTCCCAGTCATTCTCTTTTCTTTCCATCTCCTTATCTCCTACCCAGCAAGGGCAGGAGGTCCAAAGGCCCCAAGGTGACTTAGTTCAGCATCCACTCCAGGCAAATCCACTTTCCTTACCCCAACATCAAGACTGGGTCAGGTGTTCCTCTGGAGGGAATGAGCTCTAAATCTCAATAGAACCATTGAATAGCCAGGCAGTGTTGCCACAGAGTGAGTTCTAAAACAGGCTCCAAAATAATACAGTGAAACCTTGTCTTAAAAACAAACAAACCCTTGGATAAATATAATTGGGGATATAGAAAATACATAGGTTACGGATCATATTGGAGAGCGAGACAAAAGGATTGCAAGAATCAGAGGTATTAGACATTTGTGGTGAAACAGTGTTGACAAGACATGACAGGGTCATTCATCACACATATGACAACATCAGATGTGAATTTATGCATAAGATATACACAATATCAAACCAACTCAAAGTACCCGCATGAATGTGAAGGGGCTCACACTGAAGTCTAATTCCTGCCTGAGGAGCTATTGGCAAATAATGGTTGCTCAGAGAGGAAGAGTTAGTTTTCATGAGTGATGTGGCCTGTAAGAAGATCCCCATACTCTAGTAGATTATTCTACATACAAGTATATCTGGAAGAAATTTTAGTTCCAGCTTTGATCAGGAAAACATATCTTTTCAGTGAACGTCAATGAATGGCTGTTCAAAGAGCTAAAAATAGTGATGATTGAGTCCTTAGTACTAAATAGAACACTTGTAACACTATCTAAAATAATCAGTATCAGAAGAGGAGAAGGATATATTGAGCTGGAAGGTATGAAAAAAGGGTGAGAAACTGCATCTTTAAGATATAGCACAGCCACTCAGTTATGAACTCACCTCAGATGTAGTTATTTCCATTGGGTGTCAATAAGTCTGGACCTATGCTCTGGTTTGTTTTGACAATTTGACACAAGCCTAGACATATCTGGAAAATGCATCTAAGTAGAGAAAATACCCCTATAATATTGATCTGTAGACAAGCTTGTGGGGTATTCCCTTAGATATTGATGTGGGTATGTGGTCTTGGCTAAAAAAGCAGGGCAGACAAGTCATGATGAGCAAACCACAGAGCACTATCCTCCTTTGCCTCTGCTTACCAGTGTTCCAGCCTCCAGGTTCCTGCACTTAGTTTCCTGCCATACTTCCTTTCATGATGGACTGTGATATAGAACTGTAAGCTGAAGTAGTGTTTCGTCACAACTGAAACCCTTATCAAGGCAACCTGGTATTATTAGAGTTCTGAATTAGCAAGGTCATGGAATATTTGTGGAGAAAAAAAGAAACCTGTTATTGTTTCAAGCTTGGCACATATTTTCATCAAATGGAATGACAATAAAATTGCACCAAGAAACAGGTGGTTTTATGTTTCTGTTTAAGACAACTGCTTACTAACTTTATGACTGTGACCTTATCACACAGTTTATCTAAATATTTGCTTGTACAGAAAATGCCACTACAAGAATATTTAATGTGCATCATTAGACAAAAATTGTCCTTTCCTTTAAGCTAGTGAATTTGGTGCTCAGAGCATGTCTCTGGAATGGCTTCCAGCCAGAAGATGTGGCTTTTGTGGTACTGCATTTCTACTTTCACTTACTTGGAAAAATCCTACTTAGAAAATGACTAGGTATCAATGATTCAAAATTCATAATCACTTTGCTTTTTACCATATCCTGTATCCTGGTTAGGTCCTTGGGTAGTCAAATCACTGCAATGATAGAATTAATTTTCCTGTGCTGAACCATCAGTCAGAAAACACTTGTATCTCATATGGGCCCAAAGTAAATATCTTCACAGTCCTCCATGACTTGCCTTTTAGGTGACTCAGAACACCTGGTTGCCAATTGCAAGCTGATAATAATTAGCTTTCAATTATTATCAGTTATATTTTCACCTGTTTAATTTGTAAATTCTGATTTATTTTGTATTTGTATCCTATTAGCAATTTCTGATCTCCATTGTCTTCTGTATACCTGACAGTGTGAAAGGGAACAGTTTCTCCACAGGGGAATTCCCTTTTCATCTGCTGTGCTGTCCAGTCACATCCACCTGGTGCTAGACAGGGATATGCTCAACAGAAACACTTGGACAATCGTAGCTAGTTTCAGCTGCTATATATAGATATTCAGGCTTTCTTTTCTTTTTCTTTCTTTCTTTTTTTTTTGAAAGTATTTTGGTGATGTTTTTTACTTTTTTCAAAATTAGGCAAATTAACACCCTACACTAAAGATTAGATTTTTCAAAAGAGAAACAAAATCAATACCCCCAAATCAATGAAATTAAGAAATCTATATTCATCTCTCTGTATCTATCATCTCTATTTAGATAGATAGAAAGATAGATAGAGAGAGATAACATAAAGATAAGAAGTTTCTGGCCTCGTCTTTCCAGACTAGCATTGGGATTTGAACCCACTCACAGCCCCATTGCCACTTAGACCCAAATAATCACATAAAGGCTTATATTAATTTCATGCTGATCAACCTATGGCACTCTCATTTTGACCCATTTTCATTAATCTATTTAACCATGTGGCTTGCTAACTTTTCTCAGAGCAGCATTTAAAATTCTTTCCTCTGTGTCTTCTGGTGTCTCTTCTGGCATTTCTGTCTGACTCTTCCTGTTCTCAGAGTTTTCTTAGTCTGGTAGCCCCACCCACACTTCTTGTCTGCCTTATGGCCAGTCATCATTTTATTAAACTAGTAGGAGGGACAAATATTTACAATGTACCAGAACATAATCCCAACTTACACACGCACACACACACACACACACACACACACACACACACACACGGCACAAAGACACACACACACACACACAACACAAAGATCCTTTTATAAGGGTGCTATTAATGTAAGCATAGGTTAATGTTAAAGGTCTAGTGTTTTCTCTATTCCTGTCCAGTTTATTTTTGGAGGCATGATCTCTCTCTGAAACTCAATTGGTCAACTTGCTGCTCAGAGGGCCTCTGGAATCCTCCAATTTCTGTCTCCCAAGTCTACAATTACAGGTGTGTCCTGCCACTAAGACTTGAAAAGGAGGCTGGGGAGGAAAACACAGGACTCATGTTTATCAGTAAGTACCTTACCCAGTAAGCAGTCTCTCCTGGAAGAAAATAGGTGAAATTTTAACAGTGAAAAAATTTTGTTAGAATTTAATGATGAATTAACATTTAGTAAACCAAGAAAGAACACAAACTCCGTGATGGAATGTTCTCTGTATACTGTAAATAAAGGAGCTGTTTTGGCCTAAGTGCAGCACCATAGAAGTGGATGGAGAATCAAAGGAGAGACAGGTAGAAGGAGGGTGGAAGAAGAGACATGTAAGAAATCCAGGTAAGCTATAGGCTGGGCCACGTGGCAGGTAGATTACTAGAAATGGGTTGAAATAAGATGAAAACACTAGGTAGTAATGTGCTTAAGACATAGGTCGAACAGTATGAAGTTAATATAAGTGTTTGATTCATTTCTTTGGGGGACAAAAGCCACTGCAGGCCAGGTCCAAACCTCTGGCCCAAATGGGCCAGGAAACCTTCTTCAACAAAACTCAAAAGGGGTAATATTATAAAAGTTTGAGAGAAAATAAGAAAATATCTAAGTGAAATTTATATGTATTTATATATAAAGATTCCCATTCTTATTTATTAAATAGAATATGTTCATTAAATAATAGGCAATCTTAGGACAAATATGACCTTTGATGAGATGCTAATTAGTATAACACCATGAATTAAATTGTAGCAAAATATGAGATTATGTTAATCGGTATTGTATGGATATAAAGCATTGATTCATGGATTTAAGTCATGAGTATCATTCTCTGATATAAAAATGTTTAATTATGGAGAAACAAAACAGAAAACAGAAGATTAAATTTTATCATTATCATTCAAAATAATTGTTTAAAAACAAAATATTGATAAATAAAGAACAAATAAATGATGATCTTATGGTATAATACCTTTTTTCTTTACCCTTTAAATTTTTTTTTTTTTTTGGCATTCAGGGATGCACTGTAATAAATCGTTGTCAAATATGTGTTGTTATACTTGCTCTTCTTCATCTTCTTTCTGTACTTTTCCAAAATATTTGTCTTGTACTGTTACTGCTTTCTCCCTTTTTTCAACAAAGTATTCATTCTTTGTGCTTTAATGATACAGGAATTCAAATACCCCTTTGTAATATTTAGTTTCTGACCCAGCCTAGCCCCAGGATCTGGACCAGCTGTCCCACATAGACAGCCCACAGCTGCTTGGTCCCAAAGAATCACACAAAAATCTTACATTAATTTCACAATGAGCCTATCACTCAGGCATGTTACTTGTTAACTCTTAACTCTTAAACTAACCTATCATTAGCTAAGTGGCTTAGAACCTTTTCTCAGAGCAGCATTTTGTCTTCTTTCCTCTGAGTCTGCCTAGCATCTCTGCTATGTTCTTCCTCTTCCCAGAGTTTTCTAACTCTGGTAGCCCCACCCATACTTCTTGTCTGCCTTCTGGCCAATAAGAATTTTATTCAATCAGTAGGAAGGACAAATATCTACAATGTACAAGAGTATAATCCCACAGCCAGCACCCCTCTCGTCCTTAAGAAATCTACTTCCTTTCCTTTCTATAGCCCTGACTACTTTTATTAACTAGCCACATACACACAGGCACACACAGACACACAGACACACAGACACACACACACACATACACAAATAAGTTAGAAGACATTTTTCTAATTTTTGGTTATATTCTAATCTCAAATTCAATTTTTTCTAGTTTTTTATTTCTTCTATTATAACTCACCCTGATTGCAGCATCTCATCTCTCCCCTTCTCTAAGTCCTCCCTGCTAACCTGCCCTTTACCCCAAATTTATTTCTCCTCCATTTTCCTTCAAAATAAAAAGCAGGCCCCTCTCAGGGATATCAACTGAACAGAAAACAAGAAGCAATAAGACTAGGCATAAACCCTCATATCAAGGCTGGATAAGGCAACCCAGTTGGAGGAAAAGAGCCTAGTGAGCAGGCAAAAGACTCAGAGACAACCTCATTCCCACTGTTAGGATTAAAACAAAAACTGAAGCTAAACAACCACAACATATAGGCAGAGGACATAGCACAGATCTATACAGGCTCCATGACTGCAATGTCAGTCACTGTGAGCCCTGTTAGTTGATGCTGTGGCCCTTGTTCTCTTACAATGGGACCACCCTGGCTTGTACAATTCTCATCCCTTTTAGTAGGGTTCCCTGAGCTCTGCCTAATGTTGGATGTGGGTCTCTGCATCTGCTATCAGATGCTGGAGGAAGCCTCTCTGATGACTACTGTGTTAGGCATCAACCTATAAATATAGCAGAATTGTGGTGATAAGTTATATATTTAATAAAACAAGTTTGGAATAGCAGAGAAGAGATCTATCCATATTTAATCCAGGAGGATCAGAGAGTGGTAACTCACACCTTTATTCCCAGCATGGGAAAAGACTGGGAGTGGTGTCCAATGCCTTTAATCCCAGCAGATCTGAGTTTGAGGCCAGCTTGGTTTATGGAGGGAGTTCCAGGCTCCTAGGCAGGCAGTAGTGGTGCCATGCCTTTAGTCCTATAACTCCAGAGGCAGAGATTTTCCTATGTTTCTGTGAGTTCAAGGCTGGATACCAAATAGAGCAGCCCACACCTTTAATCTTAACCTAGATGTGATATAACTGTGAGAAGAAAGTATTTAAGGAAGGCATAGGAAGACAGATTAGGCAGTAGAAGTGATAAAGGAGGCTGAGGAAGCTGGAAGATAGCTGGGTGAGAATTGACTGTGGTGTTTCCTCTCTTTGGTATTTCAGCCTTTCCTCAATATCTGGTTCTGAGTTTCTTTTAATACAACAAGAATTTGTTTACCATAGTAATTATTTCTTTGACCTATTTTTTTTTTAATCTGTTGTGCTTAATTATACTTTAGGTCTCTGAGAAAGTATTGGGCATGAACTCTCTCTCCTGGCTTGAGACTCAAGTTAAACTAGTCATTGATTGGCCACTCTCACAATCTCTGGGCCACTATTGCCTTAGCACATTTTATAGGCAGGACAGGATGTAGGTCAAAGAATCTGTGGATGGGTTGTTGCTTCAATCCCACCACTGCAAGCCTTGACTTATTACAGAAGTTGGCTGGTTCAGAATTTATATTCTTTATTACTGGAATTCCTCACTAGGATCATCTCATAGGCTCCAGGCAATTTGTACTGTATTAAGATTCCACATCATCTTTAAATGCTGACATATTCCAATTGTCCCTGTCTATATCTTTCCTTCCACACTTCCCTACCTTATCTTAAATCGTCCTTAGTGAAGTAACCAAGATCCCAAAAGACAAACATGATGTGTACACATAATCAAAAAACATGACTGCTGATTGTGATGGGACTATGTTCTGTTACATTGTAAATAATTGTTCTGCCTACTGGTTTAATAAAAATGCTGATTGGCCAAAGGCAGATAGGAAGCATGGGCAGGGCTACTAGACTAAGAAAAGTCTGGGAACAGGAAGAGCAGAGCAGAGATTCCAGACAGGAGATGCCAGGAAGACACCAGTAGACATAGATGCAGAGGAATAAAGACAACCATGCTGCTTTGAGAGAAGGTACCAAGCCACATGGCTAAACAAATTAATGGAAATAGATTGAGTTAAGATGAAAGAGCTAGCTAGCAATATGTCTGAGCCTTAGGTCAATCAGCATAAAATTAATAAAAGTTTCTGTGTATTTCAGTGGGGCTGCAGGAAACTCTGGGCCAGAAATTGTTATTTTTTTTTTTTTTTAAAACAACGTTATTTATTTATTTGCCTTGCTGCCCGCCCGGAACTGGAACCACAGACAGCCGTCAGCTGCCATGTGGGTGCTGGGAATCGAACCCGGGTCCTCTGGAAGAGCAGACGGCGCTCCCAACCGCTGAGCCATCTCTCCAGCCCCCAGAAATTGTTATTATAGCTGACTACCAACCTTTTCTAAGACAAGGCAGGGTAGTTCTTCAGAATTTTTTGCTTCACAGGAAAGTCTGTCAGATATGCTAGGCCCATAGGCTAGATTAGATACCCCAATGTTACAGAGGAACTTTGAGTGACTGTCCCTATCATTAGGTAATGTTTTAACTTTCTGAGGGCTTTGATAAAGTTAAAGACTAAATAGCTAAACTTACAGTTTTCCGTAATTATGGGAAAAAGCCAATTATGTATAAAACTTTAGACTCACCAAGATAGCTAATAGAGTATTTTTTTTTTAATTTTTCCAAATACAAATACACTGGATACTGTGACTGTGTGTGATTCTTACTTGATAACTGTATATATATATATGTGTATATATATGTATATATATATATATTATAAAACTTTACTATGTTAAAGTTAAAACCTTCTCTTTTACTTAGAAAAAAGGGGGGAAGCTATGAAATAATCTTTCTGTATACTGTGATTGATATATGCCCCTATGGTCGACTGGCCAATAGCTAAACAGGATAAAGTTAAGTGGGAAAGCCAAACTCAGAATGATGGGATAAGGACGGGCAGTGCCAAAGTAGTTATCAGGAGATGTAGGGAGAAGCAAGACAGATGTGCTGTATGAGAAAAGGCACCAAGCCACATGGCATAGCAAAGATAAAAAATGTGGGTTAATTTAAATGTCAGAGTTATCTAGTAACAAGCCTGAGCTACTAGCTGAGCATTTTTAATTTATACTAAGTCTTTGAATCAGCTATTTGGGAAGCAGTTTGCAGGTATTTTGGAGTAGGTAGTTGGAACAGGTCAACTCCACCTCTACGGGTAACCATAGCTGATGAATCCCTGGGTGCAATATCCACGTGATATCCAGAAGACAGCATTTCTCACAGACCATTTGCATCTTCTGACTCTTATATTCTATCTGCCTCCTCTTCCATGATTACTATTGAAGGGGAGTTAATAAAGATGCCCTACTTACAGCTAAGCACCATAGTTATTGATTCTGAGTACATTTGAACAGTTATTCATCTATCCATTGACTACAGACATTTCAAAAATAAGCTTCTTTGACTAAAACTTAAAGCTGCATGGGTTTAATGGTGAAAATATGAATTTTAGAAAGCAGTTTGATGCAGTGTCCATTTACCAAATCAACAGTACTGGTTCCCCCTCCCCCAAGATGAATGACTTCTCAAGCTGTGGGCTTTTGACAACGTTTATTTTAATTTTCTCATACTGAGCATGCTTTAGATCCAATTAGAAAGAAGCTGGTTATCCCATGTATTGGTTATATTTTTTGCTGCTGTGATAAAACAGCATAATCAATAGCAACTTGAGAAAAAAAAGATTACTTTGATTTTTGATTACAGAAGCTTTGCTGTCTATAGTAGAGGGGAAGACATGGCAGCAGAATCTAGGAGATAAGAGAATACATCTCAACAACACACAGGAAAAAAAGAACATGAAATGGAGCATGGCTATAAAATATGCAGGAAGACTCCATGTCCTAAAATTTCATCATCTGCCCAAACAGTGCCACCAACATGAGTTTATGTGGGACATTTCTCATTCAAATCACCTTACACTACAGACTCCCTTAAGCTCATAGCCGTATCATTAAAAATGCATTTAAACTTACTTTATAATTTCCCATAGTCTTTAACAATCTCATCCTTGTTCAAAATATAAAATCTCTTCTGAAACTCAAGTGACTGTAATTACCTGTAAAATAAAACAAAACATTATATATTTCCATCATACAATGATTCAGAATTGAGTGTGGTGGGATGGTTCTCTGTAAATAAAGGAGCTGTTTTGGCCTATGAGGACCACCATAGAAGTAGGTGGAGGATCAGAGGAGATACAGGTAGAAGGAGGGTAGAGTTAGTCAGTCTCCATCCAATCCTCAAAGAAGAGCCATGTAAGGAATTCAGTTGAGCCACGAGCTGGGCTACATGGCAGATAGATTACTCGAAATGGGTTGAATTAAGAGGAAAGAACTAGCTAGCAATGTGCCTAATACATAGGCCAAAAACAGTATGAAATTAACATAAGCGTCTGATTCATTTCTTTGGGGGATAAAAAGTGCCTGGGCAAGTCCAAACTTCTGGCTGGAACAGGGTTGGAAATATTATACAACAACAATCCCATTTCAATAAAGAGAAACTGGGACACAATAAGGAAGGCGTGTGACCGAGTAAACCTGAAAGACAGAAGGCAGAATTTTAAATCCTGTAAATTAATGTATAATTTCCATTGTTTTAGTTTCAGAGGGCTTAGGTGGCCCAACTCTTCTGGATTTGTAGCCTGTGCCATACATCTCTCTCTTGGGTTTTTCCTTTTCTGTTATACAACTTTCTTTGGCAGATGTTTCATATCTCTGGCATCATCAACATCTTTGGATCTCTGTGGCATCAAATTTCTACAGCTTCATTCACAACCATCTCAGAGCCTTCATGCAGGAATTTCACCCATGCCACAAGTTTCCTAGCTCTCAGAAACTATCAAGAGTTGATGATCCCCTCATTTATGCATCGTTCATGCATCCAAATCAAGTACTATGTAGATGGCACTGCCACTCTGCTTGGAGTGGACCACATTTGCAGAAGCAGGATTTTTTTTAATGATTTCTAGGTGTAGTTAAACCCCTTAAGGCTGTACAAGTCGAAGCCTTACCTGAGAAGGATCTTGGCCTAACTCCTTCTTAACTCCACAGTGCAGCACAGTCTTCTCCTTAACAACTGCAGCCTTTTGGTCAGCACCAGGCTTGGCTATAACATCTAGCTTCCAGGTGCCTCCCCCCAACCTGTATAGACTTTTAAAAAACTTAATTAATTTATTTTAGTCCATTTGCTCTGTTTTCATTATAAACTTCAGAAGAGTAATCAGTAATAACCATGTCATAGATTATGTCAACATTATGTTGTCTTGAAATTTTCTCTGCTAAAGAAATTAGATTATTACTTTTCAGTAGCCTCAGGCAAATTCTTCAGATACAGACAGAAGGCAGACAGATTCATTATTAAAATATCACACAAACAACTTTAATGTCATTGCTAGAAAGTCTTTGATTTTCTCTGAAACATTGTAAGTTCAACCTCCACACACCACATTACTCTTGGCATTGATTTTTCTAGTAGGTATTGTTTCCTACTAGAATGGTCCATTCATCTCTGCTTACAGTGTCCAACTATTTTTCCATTCCAAAATTCCAAATTCTTTCACATTCCTCTAAAAAAAATGATTAGGCTTTTTCCAGAAACTTCTTGGTTCCAACTTTGTATTAGTTACTCTTCTTTTGCTTTGATGAAAGTACTGTTTTAGTTAGGGTTTCTATTGCTGTGAGAGACACTATGACCACAGAAATTCATATAAGAGGTCAGCTCCAGCTCCAGACTGTGATTGTGTTTCCAACCCCAGGAATTCACAGTAACTTCTAGCACTGTGAAAGCTAGATGTCAAGGAGAAAGTTTTCTTGTGGGTTGTAAAATGATTTCTCGATGTCCTGGAAGAAAACATTTACATTTATAAAAGTTGAAGTTATTGGGACTGAAGCATTATCCTACTATTTTAAATGTTCATTTCCAAAATATGATTCACTTCTATATTTATTCAGTCAAGAGGGCAAGAGACAGAAGAGCACTAGGGTAAGACATAACACTTCAGACTCAACCACAGCATTGGAAATAAATTAAAGAAAGAAAATGTTAGAGATAAACCTGGAGAAATGGTCTGGGTCAATATCAGAGAGGTGATGATATGTTGTAGGGTAACTATGACACTTCAAACAGATTTTGACTCAATGGTGGAATAATATTTATTTATATACATTTAAATTACTTAAAGTGTATTGAACATAATTCAAAATTAATGGAAATTTTTTTAAGGAAACATTTTAAGTAATATGTGAGCAAAAAGAAGTGTTTATCACAATTATTTCTTAGTTATTAAAACCTAAACAATATTATTTCATATGTATGCTACCAATAGGTTCAAAAATGGCATAAATCTAACTCTCAGGGAAAATACATGAAACGATAGATTTGAGGCTTTATATCAACTAAATTTTACCATTTAAACTCATAAACCTCATTAAATATCATTGGATATCTTAAAACATAATTTTCCAATTATGTAAGTATGGTTAATAGTATTATAATTCAAGTCTATTTAAACTCTTTCCCTAAAAATAACACATATGTAGAAAAATATCAGGAAATAATAAGGAAACATGATGATAACTAAATTAAGTGTATGCTTAGGAGAAGTTTGGCAGAAATGCATGTTCAAAGCATGTGTCAAAATATACACAAATGATATAACCAATCACCTTCACCAATGCTGTGTCCAAATATGCAAAAGGAACTCAAAGCTTTTGCTAGTCTAGTTAGCCATTTTGCTCCAGAATCTTCTATCTCCAGTTCTGTATCTCCAGTGTGGTTACTGGCAGACTACCATGTAGGTATGACATCTATCAGGGTGCTGGGATTCCAAACTGGTTTTTCATATTTGTGCAACAAGTACTTTACTCACTGACCCTCCTCCTTAAGAAGAATATTCATCTCTGAGTAATACTTATTCATTAATTTAACTGTTGTCATCATAATTTCAGGGAGGAGGCTAAATTATGTCTTCTTTCTCTACAAAATTGGGAAACAGACAAAAAATATCAAGTGCATGTATAAACTGATGATATGACCATTAAATAGCATACTTAAGTGGAAGGTTTATTTTGTATGAGAGAAAGAAAAAAGTTAAAGGATTGTGGAAGGGTCAAGAACAGAGAGAGAATAAAATAGACTAATCATGACTATCCATGAGAGAGGAGAGAATAGCAGAGGATAGAGAATAAAGAAAAAGTAGTGAGAGAAGCCGGAGCAGAGCACAGCAGAATGCGTGATGAGAGAAGGGGGAATGAGCATATGTCAAGAACAGTGGAGTTATAGGGAGAATGAGTTGTTGGGGAGAGTAAAGGCTGTTAAATTGTTGAGAGTTTAGTATAGTGGGAGGATGGGAGGGATAGAATGGTAGGATGGAGTTTGAAATGTATAATAGGTATTTGTGACACAGAGGGAGCCTGGAGGCCAGCATAGCTTTGAGATGCCAATAGGCATCACAGGGAAGTATATGTCCTTTCTGCCAGAGGTAAGTGAAATGATTCCTTTTATTAGATGACATTCAGTCTCACTAGTTTCTAAGGAAGACTGACTTTTATCTAACCATCAGAAATTCTGCTAGAATTTACACATGGGAAGGGAAAATAGGTTGGAATTTTCATGATGTATGGTGAGTAAAGATTGTTTAGTGGGTTCCTAAAGTTTGGAGTGTTCTTAATGTTGAGGATGTTCCTAATGTACTCAGCCATGAAGAGAGCTGGGATTTTCCTAGCAGTTTATACAAATTTTGAGTAATACAAGGAGGAATGAAGAGTAGAACTTAAAAGTTGTAAGTGGCCAACCATAAAAATGGAGTCAAAATATCATGACAATTATATAGACAGAAAGTTCTAAGGAATTTCTTAGAACCAATCAAAATGTGTAAAAAAATTGGTCAAAAAGAGAAAAGATCATAAAGATCAGAATTCTTTTCAGCAGTTCAGGTACTTAATCAAAGATGGTTGAAAAATGAGTTTTTTAATTGTTTTGCATTATATTGTATTTTCTGCATTCTTCAAGAGAACTCTTACTGACTTAATGAAATAAAAATTTATTAAAATAGAAAATAAAAGTTGAATTTTAGAGAAGTATGTTTATGAGTTTGGAGCTCTCAGGCATGCTTTTCAAAAAGCAATACATTGTGTAGTCTCCAGTTTTTATATAAAGACATCACATTTAAATTAAAAAATTAAAAGGCTATGAAACCCTCAAAAATATTTTCTTTTAAAAAAAAACAATATACAGTTTTCTTCCTTAGGTTTAAACCATCTTTTGAAATATGGTGCATTTTTATAAAGTTAAAATAAGTATGTTTTCAACTGAAATATAAATTAACTTAGATTTAGCAAAACAATAAAAACTTACATTTAATTATTCTCAATCTACTGTCTATTCTTCCCAGGAATCATCTATAGAGAACATAGTTTAGCTCATTTTACACTGTGTCAGTTGTGTACCATACTGTACCCACTGCCTTTTCCAAACAACAACTGTTCTTCTACTGAAGTGATAAATTTATAAAGAAATTATTTGGTCTAAGATGAACAAGTGCTTGATGGTATGTGCTTTCTAATATTTAATTTCCATTGCCCACCTCCTTAAACTTCCTAATTAAATTACATGCTTCAGTTTAGATAAATAAGAAACATAACAAATTTTTGACCACTAGTAGCATTTGGTTTTATTCTGTCAGTATATCAGATAAACATTTGAGAGTTTCATTTTCTCCAAATTTTATTTTAAATTTTTACTTTCCTGCCTGCCAAATGCCTCCATGGTTTGAATGTATCCTCATTTCTTTATCATTGTCTATGTAAACCATTATAGAGGGAATCATAGTTTTCTTTATCCCTTTTTATCTTTTATTTCTCTTTTAATTCTCCATCAAGAAATATTTCTGTATAACATTTACATTATACTTTGGACATTCTAGAGTGTTCTCATTGCCTGTAGGATAATGTGAAAATATCTAAATAATGTAAAGCATCTAATGGGATATATTCAGCTATTTCTCAGTGTCACTTTCTCCATGCCAAAAGTGTCCAATCTGCATAAATTTCAACTAAGAATGCTATACGGTGATCTATATTTTAAAATTCATTCACCATAGTCAATTTATCATTTTTATATTGCATGTTTATAAGAATTTTCTCAAGAACTTTTAATACTGTTTAATGAGAAGGAGAAAATGCACAATCCCATGCAGGCTTTTTCTTTCTTATATTTGGTCAGCATCACAAGTATACAATATTAAAAATAATAATAATAACAGCAGCAAAACAAAGTAACAATAGCAACATCAGAAGAGTTTAGAGGGTACCTTGAGCCAGCTAAGGAGTGAAGTACAACACTAGTTTACTCTACATTGAGCTATCATTTAGAGAGACTAAAGCCTTATTTTTGTATGACATCACTCAATGTTCTCCTTACTGTGTTTAGGCTTTGTCTAAATGCTGATTTTGGTTTTGCTGTTAATATCCTTCATTTGTTTTATGACGAAATTTATTATGATGTTGTAAAGAAAGGAATAAAGTGAAAAGTATCAATTCATAATTTCTTTCACAGACATACTATTTAAAGTCTGCCACTTCATTTTACATAATTTTCTGTGCTGATTTACCTATAAAAATTTAAGGCAGCACTATGCAGTGGTACTCAGACTTCCAAATGCTGCAGTCTTTCATACAGTTTCTCATGTTGTGGTGATTCTCAGCCATAAAGTTATTTTTATCTCTACTTCATAACTGTAATTTTGCTACTGTTATTAGTTATAAGGTAAATATCTGATAATCGGGATATCTGATATACATCCCCTGCAAAAGGGTGGTTAGAATATAAAGGGGTTGATACTCACAGGCTGACAACACTCCACTATGCCTTTTTGTCAGCTTTTCTTTTTATTTAAATTGTGTGAAATTTTTCTATGTAACTAAGTGTTCTGTCAAACTCTTTTCAGTGGTATAGATTAATCACTTTCTTCCATTTCATTTTGGACATTCAGGTTTATGTCAATATTATGTTATTTCCTCATCAGTCTTTAAGTTATTTAAGTTGATACTGATAGTGAGATATAGCCCTGGTAATCATATTTTGATCTAGACTAGCTTGGGAAGATATTGCATCTCATATCAAAACATTCACTAATCCAAAATCTTAAGTCAATTTTCATGCCTTGACTCAGAGTTTATATTATTTGAGAGACTTATGATAAAATTTCCTCAACTCCCATTTGAATTTGATGAAACATCACCCTTTTAATTATTTTTCCTCCTCACACAACAACTTCCTAAATACATAAGGCATTTTTGGTTTGTTGTTAAACTTTATAATAGTTTTAAAGCATATGTGGAGACAAACAAAGTCTAACATGTAGTAGGAACTTACCAAAGGGCAAAATATAAATCAGTGGAATCTGAAAAGGTGTTATCTATATTGTATCATTTCTAATTCTAGATACTGTTTCCCCTTATCATGAGAATCAACATTCAATTTTCATTAAATGCAGGCACGCACGTGCACACACACACACACTAATTAGCTTAGAGTTTTGCATAAGGCATTCTGTGTTTCAAAAATTTGGATTTGTAGATTTGTTTACTTATCTGCACTGGAAAAAATAATAATACAAACCTGAGTGCTTGTATCATAGAGGCCAAAAAACAAAACAAAACAAAACACCACCACCACCACCACCAAAACCCACGAAAAAACCTAACTGGAGATCCACTTGAGTCCTTATGACCTAGCTTCATGGCTAAGGGTGCAGATGTTATTATTCTATGCACAGAATCACTTGATAGTTAGGTAACATGTTAGAGTCTTTGTGACGTCATTATATTTTCCATTTGGGACATTTTCTACTAGAAATAAAAAAGCAGGCGCATTTGAAAGCTATTATACTTTATTAATTTTACTTATATTTTGGCAGATTGAAGATATTTCATCTGATTTTCATTATGGGAGGTAAATATTATCCATTGATTTACATTTTGATCATTCTTTTAAAATTCTTTTATTCCTTTAAATTATGTGAATCTGAGTTCTGTGTGTGTATGTACACATGCATGCATCTGCCCACAAGGAGAGAGATATTTGGGTTACAAGTAGTTTCAGTTATCTGATATGAGTTCTGGAGTCAAATAGGGGTCCTGGAAAATTAGTACAAACTCTTAATTACTAAGCAGTGCCTTATATTTTGTTTATTCTGAAAAATTTTCTCCTTTCTGAGACAATCATATATATATATATATATTTAATTTTCTTTCCCATAGCTAAACTTGGTTGTCTGTTACCATAGATGATTAATGCAGTCTTAACAAGAGTTTTGCAGGTATTAAAAATAGTAGAGCAAAAAAAAATAGTCATCCTGTCTTAGAAATTTGCTTTTCTAGTTCTATTTGACTTTTAGAATTCAGTCACCTGCTAAGAAACACTATCCTACAAGAATGGGGTTCAATCCTTCTGTTAAAGTTGGTTTTCTACTCATAGACTTTATTTTTTTACAGACAAAGCTGCTTTCATAATTATACACCACAAAGGAGTAAAAGCAAAGGAGATACATATACATTCTCAGTTTTTAAAAGAACTTGAGGAAATAATCATATTATTCTTTGCTACTGTATTAAAATTACTTTTAGTACCTTTTGATAAAGGTATGACTCAAATTCCATATATATGTACATATATATGCTGATTATCTAAACTCAATAAATAAAATGGAGAAAAACAATAATTTGTTTGCTGCAAATGGAACAATTTATATTCGAGCCAAAAATAAAGAACACAGACAAATTTAAGAGAGGAGCCAGAGGCTAGAAAAAGAAATTGGCAAAGCATGAAACCTCAACATGTTTGGACCAGCATAAATAAGCATTCTTTTGTTGGTTGGACAAAACTACAGAAAACAAGTGAAGAGCATGAGGCTGAAATCCAAAGGGAAGTAGCTCTGTGTGTTCAAATGTTTAAAGTCACAGATGTAGCCAAGGCTAAGTGGTACAGACCCATTGTCAGAGACACTAGTTCTAATATTAGTATTTTTTGGCATTAAAGCTTGCTGAGACAGTAGGTTTTAAAATTTTCTCCAGTCCATCCCCTTAGAGCCTGAGAAACCTTATGAAAGAGGCGGAGGAAAGACCTTAGGAATTAGAGAGATTGAGAAACACCAGGAGATCATGGCCCAATGAATCAACTAAGCAGGGCTCACAGAGACTGAAGAGACAAACAGCATGGAACCTTCAGGGATCCGTACCAGGTCCTCTGTGTATGTGTTATGGCTGTTAGCTTGGTGTTTCTGTGGGACTCCTAACAGTGGTAGTGGCTGTGTCTCTCTGACTCTTTTGCCTGCTATTGGGACTCTTTTCTCCTATTGGGGCTCCTTGTCCAGCCTTGATATTAAGGTTTCTGCTTTGCCTTATTGTGTCTTATATGGATGTTGTCCTCTTTGTCCCATATTTTTTTTGAAAGGGAGATAAACAGAGAGCATGCTGGGGTAGCAGGGGGTGGGGTGGGGCTTGGAGAACTTGTAGGAGGGGAACCTGTGATGAAGTTTTATTGTATGAGAGAAGTTTATTTTCAATTAATCAAAAAATATTCATCACCAAATTGAAACTTAAATGGTAGTTAAGATAGTAATTAATTCTGCTTTATCATTCCACAGTGTATACATCCTAAAACATAAGAGCAGGGTCAACATAAACAATAGCTATGTATTACATAAAAATATGAAAATGTATCTGTTCTCAATAAACAACAGCAAACTGTAATTGAGACAGCTGAGCTAACTTTTTAAATCCAATTTTAAAAAATCCTTCAGGTATCCACTGTTGGTTAGATGTGAGAATATAGTAACTTTTACCCAATATTTTAGTATAAATGGTTATAATATTACTGAAAATCAGCCTGGCAGTCTTAATTATAATCCAAGCTACAGATAACATGCAGTTCTATCATTGATTTGTAGCATTGCTTCTAGAGTTACTTTTTCAAAAGTAGCCTGAAGCCAACAAGATACCTAAATGGGCCCAACCCATGTATCTACCCAGACTTATTTAATATCTTGAGTTACAGTAAATGGGGAAATTAATTAGTCTCCATCAGAAATATTTTTGCTATATATATCAGTATGAATTTTGACATAGTAAAAAATAAAATGGATCTACAGTAATATAGAATGATGTTTTTCTATAGGCCAGATATTTATTTCTTGTATAAAGCTAGTCATTTGGAATAAAAATTTCCATATTGAACAAGATTTTTTTTAATCATCTGTATAATTATAGAAACTCAGGCAAATAAGCAAATAATCCAAGGACTATAGATTCCTATCACACATCACAAGAAAATGTGTGAGCCTTCTAATTCCTGAGTTTGGGCTCTGCTGCCTCTGAGATCTTTGGGGATTTTGATGTTTTGTGGTCACAGAGCAAATTTGCTTTGTCTTCCTCAATTCAGAGGCTGTCTCTGTGAGTCAAAGAGCATAAAGTGCCTAGATCTAAAACGAAGAAGAAAATTGTGTTAGTTTAGCTAAATCCCAGAAGCAGACACAGAGACAAAGTTTTGAGAGCTCAAGATTCATTTGGGAAATTCAGCAAATACCAATAAGGGAAAAAGGAGTTTCTGGAAGAGAGAACAAGAGAAGATACATTAGGCAGTCTTTTCCCATAATCAGCTTGAATGCTACTGATGTTAAAGCATCAATCCCAAGTATATCTGTACCCTCTCCTTCCTACAGAAGGGTGACTTGGCTGTGTTACCTACCCACACTGGTAAGTTCCATGGGAAAGGGAATATTAATGTCCTAGAGATTTTGATATGCTTGTGGAAGGAAGCTGTTCCCTGTTTCTGGAAAAATAAAAAATAAAACAAGATACAGCCACACTAAGTACTAAACTAAAGCCTTCAGAAACAGAAGAGTTCACTGACCAACATTAAAAATGAGATCTTTAAAATGCAAGTATATGATATGAGATGTCTTTCTGTATGCTGTAAATGTCATTGGTTAGTAAAGGGACTGTTTTGGCCTATGACAGTTCATCTTAGAAGCAAGCAAAAAATCTGAACATTGATAAAAGAAAAAAAAAAACAGAGTCAAGAGAGACACAATACAGCCACCATATTTGTAAAAAATCCAAATAAGCCATGAGCCACATGGCAAGACAGATTAATATAAATGAGTTGAGTTAAGATGCAAGAGCTAGCTAATAATCTACATGAGCCACAGGGCAAATATTATATAATTAATATTAGTCCTTGTGTGATTATTTGGGGCTAAGTGACTACAAGCAAATCCAGACATTAGGGCTAACCCAGGCCAAAAACTTTTTTTTTTTTTTTTACCATCTGTAATCTGTTTATCAATTTATTAGCTTTCTATCTCTATGTACATTGTATATTATATATGTTATTTTAACTAGTTCTCTATGTGTTTGCATAGTGACTAATAAACAACTAAATTCTCAGTACAAAGCCAAAAAGAATTTAAAAAGTGCTGACTGTTTAAATAGAAAACAAGGAAACTTTGTAGCAAGGGAATAAACAGTATATTATGAAGTGTTTCTTTTTCTATTTTTTTGATTTTTCTTTTTTTTCCTTTTTTGATTATTATTATTATTATGAACAAAGAAGTCACACTTTCTAACCTTGTATATCTTTATTCAAGGTCCCTTCCACCTCCCACCACATCAAGTCATTCTTTCTTCTCCACAAATCCCCATTCCTTCCCTGGGCAGGCTGCAAGCAGTCCCATGGTCCCACTGCCCCAATATTGCTTAGTTCAGTCTCTATTCCTGGCAGATTCAGTTTTCTCCCCCCTCCCTCAAGAGTGAGTCGGGTGTTCTTCTAGGGGGAGTGGGATCCAAGGTGTTAGTCCAGGGTGTTTCTGATCCCAAACTGTTCAGTGGTTGAGGTTTGCAGCTTAGGCATGCTTTGCTTATTTCTTGTTTGTTTGTTTGTTTGTTTAGAGTCCACTAATGAGTGAGTACATCCCCTGCTTATCTTTCTGGGTTTGTGATACCTCACTCAGTAGGATATTCTCCAAATCCATCCATTTGCCTGAAAATTTTAGGATATCATTTTTTCTTACTGCTGAGTAGTACTCCATTGTGTAGATGTACCACAGTTTGTTAATCCATTCTTCAGTTGAGGAACATCAAGGTTGTTTACAGGTTCTTGCTATTACAAATAACGCTGCTATGAATATAGTTGAGCTAATGCCTTTGGAGTGTGACTGTGCCTCTTTAGGCTATACACCCAAAAGTGGTATTGCTGGGTCCTTAGGGAGATTGTTTCTCAATTTTCTGAGAAATCGCCATACTGCATTCCGAAGTGGCTGAACAAGCTTACACTCCCACCAACAATGGAGGAGTGTTCCCCTTGATCCACATCCTCTCCAGCATAGGCTGTCCTCTCTGTCTTTTATCTTAGCCTATCTAACAGGTGTCAGGTGGTATCTCAAAGTTGTTTTGATTTGCATTTCTCTGATGGCTAAAGATGATGAGCACTTTTTCAGGTGCCTTTCAGCTATTCGTAATTCTTCTGTTGAGAATTCCCTTTTTAGATCTGAACCCCATTTTTTTGAATGGGTTATTCAAGGTTTTCGGCTCTAGATTCTTGAGTTCTTTATATATCTTAGAGATCAGTCCTCTATCACTTGTAGGGTTGGTGAAAATCTTTTCCCATTCTGTAGGCTGTCGTTTTGTCCTATTGACAGTGTCCTTGGCTTTACAGAAGCTTCTTAGCTTCAGGAGATCCCACTTATTGATTGTTGGTCTTAATGTCTGTGCCACTGGTGTTATATTTAGGAAGTGGTCACCTGTGCCCATTCGTAGAAGTGTATTTCCCACTTTCTTATCTGTCAAGTTTAAAGTGGCTGGGTTTAAGTTGAGGTCTTTGATCCACTTGGATTTGAGTTTTGTCCAGGGTGACAGGCTCGGATCTGTTTGCATTTTTCTACACACTTCTACCCAGCTATGCCAACACCATTTATTCAATATACTATCTTTTTTTCCATTGAATATTTTGGGCCTTTTTGTCAAAGATCAGGTGTTCATAGGTTTTTGGGTTAATGTCTGGATCCTCAATTCTATTCCATTGATCCACAAGTCTGTTTTTATGCCAGTACCAGGCTGTTTTTATTACTGTAGCTCTATAGTATAACTTGAAGTCAGGGATGATGATACTTCCTGAGTTTCTTTTGTTGAGTAAAATTGTTTTGGCAATCCTGCTTTCCTGTTATTCCAAATGAAATTGAGTATTGTTCTTTCAAGGTCCAAAAAATATTGTGTAGGGATTTTGATGGGCAGTGCATTGAATCTGTAGATTGCCGTTGGTAGAATTGCCATTTTTACTATGTTGATCCTACCTATCCAGGAACATGGGAGAGCTTTCCATTTTCTGATATCCTCTTCAATTTCTTTCTTCAGTGACTTAAAATTTTTGTCAAATAGGTCTGCTACTTCTTTGTTTATAGTTACTCCAAGGTATTTAATACTATTTGCTGCTATAATGAAGGGTAATGCTTCCCTTATTTCTTTTTCAGCTCTTCTATCTTTTGATGATAGGAAAAACAACTTTTAAACTTGGAAGTTTTTGAAGGTTACATAATGTGAGAGAGTTGATTATATATAAAGCCTTTTGTTTAAAAATCATATAAACTAAATCACCCATATTATATAATAATAATTACAGTATTTTATTATATCATGCAAAGTTTGGTAGAAAATGTCCCTTATAGAGTCCTGTATTTAAACTTGAATATTTGTTATCAACGGATAGTGCCATTTGGGAAATGTAGGCTTTCTGAAGAAACAATGGCATGGGGTATTGGCTACATGGCCTTACCCTACTTTTAGTTTACTCTCTCTGCTTTATGCTTTCAATAAAGGATATAGACTCTCAGCATCTTATTCCATCCCCCATGTCTGCTGCTTGTTTCCATGTATCTTCCCCATGACTGAATGTTATCCTTCTGGAATATAAAACTCTAAGTCCAAATAAACTCTTTCTTCTATAAGTTGCCTTGCCTTGGTCACTGTGTTTTAAAATAGCATCAGAAGGTAACTAATAAAACATAATTTTCATCTAAGTTCTACAATTTCATACTAGGAATATATCACATGTTATTTAATCATATTCCCATTTCTGAATAACTCATGTATTGTGGACAAATTGAAGATAATTATTCTTGAATTTTATGTTTAAGTTAGCCCAAACATTTTTGTAGCAGAAACACATATATAGAGAATTCTGTATCAAGAAGTGTGCACAGTTTAAAAATTTATAATAAATTACAAAATAGTCTTTTAGAAAGTATACATTTATTTACACAACTATCGTAATGTATTTGGGGGCTTAAGAATGCATCAGTACCATTTAAAAATATGTCTTTAAACCACACTTAGAGAGAGTGACTGGAGGAGGGGTGGGAGGGCGAATGGATCTTGAATAATGATATACATGGATAGGGAATGTGACTTTATTCATAAAAAAGCCATGACACAAACAACTTTAAAAAAAAAAAACCCAACACACTTAGTTATTCTTTCCTCCTTTGTCCTAATCTTTCAACTCACCACAGAGCAAGGCAGTCAGAACTTCCCTGGATACACACACCAGACAAAGCCTGGGTTTTCTTAGTGCGAGTGGATAGTGTTTTAACTGTGAAAATAGATGATATGTTTTTGATTTTAGTTTTATGACTCCTAGCTCCTCCCCCCATCCACCCTAATCCACACCCTTTTGATATTTAAGTTATCTAAATCTATTTGCTAATTTTTAAATGTCTGTTTGAGTCATTCTTAAGAAAGATTGGAATTCTAGGTCTATAACCCACTTTTCCTTGTGATCTTCTTTATATCTGATTTTTTTTATTGAGCTTGAATGATAGAACCAAATTCCCATTAGTTAGCTTATATTATAGAAACCTGATAAAATTTCACATAAGTTCTAAGCAACATTTTCTTGATTTAAAGTAACTTGAATCTCTCCCAAAGTAAAAGATAATTGAGAGAGATCTGACAATTGATAAGATCTGAAGTAATACTAGGTTTTCAGAGTATAAGCAAGCCTTTCTCCAGGTATCTTCGGTTGATCTGCTATGAAAGCAAGAATGCAAGTTGTAGATGAATTTGCATTGCATGAAGAATCATGAGACAGCGAGTGATTGAGACAAAAATCACAAAACTCAAAGTGATTTAGTTCTTTTTTCACCTGGGCTTTCATGTGCTGCTTCTTCAATTTTGGTTATTGTTTCTTCCCACAAGCATGTGGGTTCTATGACAAATTGCTTAATACTGTTGACTGAGCTCAGAAAAACCACTCCCTCAGAAACTGTGAATGAAAAGCTACTAAAGTTGATGAGGGGAAAGATGTGATAAAAATAATTAATGCCCCAATGTTGTGTTACTGTCTTAGTCCCTTTTTCTAAGTAAAGCTCTGCAAATGTGCATTTGTTTTCTAGAAATACTCTGGGGAACAGGTGAGTAATCACAGCTGTTTTCTGTCACCTAATTTGTAAGTTCTTTTGATGACTGCTGTTGATTTAAAATTTATATGTTTTTTTCTTTTATCATTTAGCAGTCTCACACATGAATATAACATATTCTGGATACATTTATCACCCCACCCTCTCCAATTTCTTCTTTACAACTAATAAGTGAGGTGATATGTTACATACTTAATAAAACCTGAAATATCAAGAGATGAACCCACAGTCAAAAACTAGGCAGATATAGCTCAGGAAGTTCTTCAGCTTTGAGTACAAGGCCAAACAATTGGGCTTCAATGACACAAATCTTTAATCCCAACACAGGGAAAGCCTGGGAGTGGTGACCTATGCCCTTATTCCAGAGACAGAGAATTTACTGTGTTTCTTTGAGTTAAAGGCTGACTACCAAACAGAGTAGGTCATGCCTTTAGTCCTAACCTGGATGGAATACAGCTGGCAAGAAGGGTATTTCAGGCGGCTGTTGAAAAACAGCAATGATGGAGAAGCTACCAGGAGCAAGGCTGAGGAAGTTGGAAGATAGCTGGATGAGATTGGACTATGTTTCCTCTCTTTGATATTTTAGCCTTTCCCTAATATCTGGCTCTGAGTCTCCTCCAATACAATTAGAATTTGTGATACAAATAAACATTTTTTTTTAGATTTCTTAGAGTCTCACTTTGTCTCTAAAAATAGAAAATAATGTCAGCTTCTTTAAAGATTAATAGACTAATATAGAAGCATACATAATGACCATGTTTGTAGAACATGCACTATTTTGGCATATATATCCTTTTTTGTTCAGTTATCTTTGCTACTACTACTCTTTGAATCATCATTTAATAATTTACTTTGTTAAGGACTCAGGAATTTACCAGAATTAAAACTAGCATTCTACAGAATTCAATGTCACTGAATATAAAGGTTAAAGATAAACTATAGATGTTTAATTGTAGGAGGAATATTCTTTTTCTTAGTGTTTTTGAAGAGTATGCTTACTAAAATGAAAGAGTAATATCTTGTATGCCTGCCTAGTAAAACTGAGAACTTTTATAAACCCATTCATGAAAATTCCTATAATATAAATTGGATTTGTGGTTGCTAAAGCTATATAATGTACAAACTTACTTGTGGTGCTTTTAATATACAAAGTTAAAAACTATCATTTTCCATATCTCTCAAATTGCTTTTGTCACATAGATTATCTATGTAAATATAGGGAGCTTTTCCAGTAGTTAGACTAATATGACAAATACATATGAGCTTGATTCATTTTAGAAATGTATCTTTTTTTCAATTATAAAAAACAGCCCTTCTTCCTTGCTTTCTGTTTCCTTTTCTAAGACCATAGTCTGTGAGTCATTTTAGGGTAGGGTTCCTAATATTAAAGAAATTTTATATTCTTAACTCTCATGTAAAAAAATAGAAGCCATTCTTACCAAGGTCTCAGAAATGCCTTCTGTGAGAGCTAAAATATACATTTCTGTAATATTTCTAGAATATTAAGAAGATATCCTTCTGATGTGTTTGTATTTGGGTCATTATTATTTAAAAAATCAATAATTTATATAAGACACTGCAAGATAAGATACAACTGTGGCATGTGGATTAAAGAAACAAAAATTCAATGACATTTTCTCCATTGAGTTTCTTCACCAAAAGAAGATCACTATATTATAAATTCCTGTATTAATTCTTCCTTAAGTTGAGTAAAGCTAATTATAAAGACTGGCATGTGAGTGAAGTAGGTGGAGATTTTTCAGAATGGCAGTTTCAGTTGTTGTGAAATCTTCCCTGTTTCATTTTCTTTATAAGTTTTATTCAACTTCTTAGGAAGCTTTTGTATTCTGGTTTATCTAAAAACCTGTGGGTCACTTGGTAGAGTTTTATTTTCCTTTAAAAATTAGATAGGGACGCCAGCTCAACAAATCTTTCATTTTCCTCTTAACTCTCCTTTAAGAAATCTGACAGTGCAAGTGTGGGTGATGAATGGCAGCTGACAAAGCACTTCAGTGTCTGGAGACAGCAGAGAGCAGCCGAGATGCTGATGAATGGAAAGCTTTATTTCCCGTACCCCACTGTCGCTGTGCAGGGAGAAATACCCAGAGCCTCTGATCTGATAACTTTTGTAAATGTCTTCAAGAATTTAAGAATTGGGAATTGATAAATAGTACAGAAATTGTGCATTTCGGGGCAATGGAAACGTATCTGTAGCATGAGAAATGACTCTAGCTGTAGTGACTACAAGATTATCCAGAATCATAGAAGACCAGTGTTAGATTGTTTTGAGAAATGTTCATCTGTATTAGATGAATAAAAATAGAGAATGAAAAAAGTTATGTCTCTGTTTAATAGTAGAGTCAGGCACTCTAGGTCCCAACAAATTAAAGACAATCTCCAACATTTATGCTTTGCTATGACATTTCAGTGTAACTTAAATCAAGTGACATTAGGAGTGAAATTTACAAGTGAATGCTTTATTCTATTATTAAAAAGTCACAACTTTTCTTAGTATTTGTCATATGGGTGGGTTTTTTTCCAGGGTTGGACAAAGCCTCAGGATTTGGGAGTTAGCACATGTTCTTTATATTCGTTTTAATTGTTTCTTGAAATTCATGAAAAGTTTCCTTGAGTCTTGTTTTATATTTTTATTTTAAATTTGTTAGCACATTTATTGTTTCTGGTAAATTCCAGAACATTTTTTCAGCAGAACTCAGACCTTCTAACTCTCATATTTAGGAAGGAGTAGCAGGTTATAATGCAGTTATTTTGTTACTGTTCAGAATCTTTTATTTCTTGGTGTGGAAAGATGCAGGCCTAAAAACCCCATTTCCAGCTTTATTACCTCTCCAAATCTGTGAGCAAGCATCTTTCCTGGTCCTTTTACTTGTCTGTCTTGTCTATTGGCTATCCATTTTCCATTGTTGTCCCAGGTTGGCTGCCAATGGTGCATTTCTCAGGCTCTTAATAACTTTACTTAGACAGATTTATAAGAAGGCAAGTGCTGTCAAGTCTGTGAGATGTATAGATTGAGGCATTCTTTCTCTTCTCTACTGGTTCCAACTTTACGGTATAAGTCTGTCTCCTTAATAGCACTTTGGTCTTAATAGAGTGTGTCTCTCAGGGTCCAGCATCCACTGCATTGTTGGAGCATGGCTGACGCTCATCTCTTCCGAGGTGGACGGCAGTTAAATAGGAGCAATTTATTTCTGCTGTTGTCAATATCACATTTCATGGACCTGAAACTCATTACATGTTTTTTTCAAATTACTTTGCTTGGCTTTGTAAGGGCATTCTGCATTTTCCACAGATCATTCTTTTAGATTTGAAAAGAACTGAAAGTTTCTGTTACACTTTCTATTGGTTAATAAGGTGCAATTTAGGCAGGACTGACTTCAGTTTCTCCTGACTGTGGAAACTGCACCTGATGTGCTCAATAATAACGACAGTGCCCCAGGAACTTATAGCTCTCAATGTGATTAAAAGTTTATAGGTCAGGTGCACTATGAAGTTTCTAGAAACATATAAGGACTAGAAATTTTTTCTCACAGTGAATTTAAGAAATGATCAAGTAGAAGTTCTCAGTTTTATTAAGAACATGCCTAGGTGGCATTGTAACACTTAAGGTCAAGTCAAATGGCTTATTCTCCTAAGCTCTCTGACTTTTTAGATATGTTTATTTACAGCACAGGTTTATCTACTAAGATCTATTCCCTGCTCTCATATAGCTCAGAGCTATAAGCTATTTTAACATTTTTAAGTAGTTGACAGTCATCTAAATAATAACCTTTGATAATAAGTGAACATTATATGAAATTCAAATGTTGGTGCTCATGAACACATGCACACCTTTGTGTGCACATTAAATTTCTGGTTGTCTTCCAAGTACATTGACCTTTTTTATAACTACCACAGAATCTTTTGGCATGATCCTAAAATATGTTCTCTGAATCTTTACAGAAAAAAAGTTTGCCATTACTTTCTTTAGAAAGTAATGGTATAGTGTCAAGCATTTTTTTTTTAATTATGCCAATTCTCTTACTGGGAGAAAACTGATAACAAGAGCTGCAAAGTCAGGACTGGCCTTTGGCCCAGATGAAGTTACATAAATGAAATGATTTATAGAGTTGATCAAAGTTACTCCTATCTCCTAGTGTTTTAGTGTCCTGCTAAGATACAGATATCTTATTCTTATCTTTTCTCTTTCACTCTTCTGGGTGATGCTCAGGAGGTAATGGGGCAGTTAAAATTTCTAGATATTTACAGAAATATTTTACAATATAAAAAAAATCCTGGAATGATAGTTGAGAAAATTTGGATTTAATTAGAAATAACAATGACTCGGATATATGCACTTGAACATTTGATTTATCCTGTTGGCTAAAAATGACAGACCAATTGATCTTTGATATCTGTGTTGCTTTTGAATCTGTGTCTTTCAAGCATTGGATAGAGGCTTAAATAAATGTTACATTTATGTCATTTGTTATTAAACTAAGAAAGAAAATACATAATCATTAAGCTGAGATCTAGTAATTTTGTCTTCAGAGAACAATATTTCTCACCTATCTACATCATATAGCATCAAGAGCTGTATTAAACTTGAGTGGACAAGAATGAGTTATAATGTCACTGTATAGTCTATGTAGTACCATTCCCCTAAAGACTGCAACTTCATGGGAGTCAGTCTTCGTGATCTATGTCCTGTACGGCAATCCTACATATTTGTAGACTGTGTAATATTTTGACCTTTTGCTGTTCTTGTTCACAACTATGCCCCAACTTCTCAGTTTGCTTTCTGCACACATGACTTACCTAGAACAAACAACAAGACAAATCAGATGATGATCTAGACTCTTGTCATAACTACCATGCTTAGGCCTTCAAATTCCTATAGATAGAAGTGAGGGGCACTCTGAGGATAAGAAACAGCTTGAGAACATTTAATCAAATGAGAAATCACATGTTTTTTAAATGAAGCCAAATAATGTGAGAAACATCATTGATAAACCGTTATTCCTTACAGATTTTTTTTAGAAGTAATTTGTTATTACATGCCACTTGAGTGTGAG
This sequence comes from Sigmodon hispidus, assembly GCA_004025045.1. Classification (NCBI taxonomy): domain Eukaryota; kingdom Metazoa; phylum Chordata; class Mammalia; order Rodentia; family Cricetidae; genus Sigmodon; species Sigmodon hispidus. The sequence continues at coordinate 312,705 of PVIH01000290.1, forward strand.
CCTATGCTGGTGTCTTGGATTGGTACTTGGCAGGTCCTATAGCTGTCCCCTTTCCATCTTCAAAATCTTCCTTATTTCCAAACATCAGCTAAACATAAGTTCAAATAAACAAAAGACAGTCTTTTCACAAAGTTCCTAACTTAGATACTTAATTCAAGTATTTATAAATAAAGTTTGAATGGAAACATTAGCCTTGAACAAGAAGATATTGTGAAATCTTTAAAAAGATGTATTTTATACATTTTTTTACTTAAGTTTTTTCCCATACCCACCACTGCTCTCCCTCCCTCCTCTCCTCCCAGTCCTCCCTCAGCCTCCCCCCACCCCTCCCCCATCCACTCATCAGGGAGGGCAAGGAATCCCAAGGTGAGTCAGTTTGGTATGGCATATCCAGTTGGGGAAGGACTGAGTCCCTCCCACCAGTATCAAGGCTGAGTTAGGTGTTCCTCTATAGGGAATGGGCACCAAAAAGACAATTCATGCACCAGGAATAAACACTGGTTCTACTGCAAGAGGTTCCACAAACTGCCCATGCCATTTGACTGTCATCCACATTCAGAGGATTTAGTAACTTTCCATGAAAGTTCCTCAGCTGTCATTTTAGAGTGAGTGAGTTCTCAATAGCTTGAGTCAGCCATCTCTGGGGGTCTCCTTCTGATATGAACCCTTTGCTCATATAATCTCTCCTCCTTCTCTTCAGCTGGACCAAAAGCTTGACCTAGTGCTTAGCTATGGATCTCTGCTTATGCTTCCATTAGTTGCTGGATGAAGGTTCTATAATGACAATTAGGATAGTCATTCATTTGATTATAGCAAAAGTCTGTTTAAGCACCCTCTCCACTATTGCTTAGAGTCCTAGCCAGGAACATCTTGTGGGTTCTTGAGTGTTTCCCTAGCACCAAGTTTCTCTCTAACCCCACAATGGCTCCCTCTATCTATCAAGATATCTATTTCCCTCTCTGCTGCTCCCCTCACCCAACCATCCAATTTTTTCATGATCTCTTCCCACATTTCCTTGCTCCCTCCCCCATATGATCCCAGTTTACTCAGGAGGACTTCTCATTTTCCCCTTTTCAGGGGGATCCAAATGATGCACATTATTACCCCAAAGGCATTAGCTCAACTATGTTCATATTATTTGCAATATGCAGAACCTGGAAAAAACCTAGATGTCCTTCAACTAAAGAATAAATTTAAAAAGTGTGGTATATTAACACAGTGGAGTACTATTAAGCAGGAAAAAATAATAATAAATGACATCTTGAAGTTTGCAAGCAAATTGATGGACTTGGAAAGTATCATCCTAAGTGAGGTAACATAGACCGAGAAAGATAGACATGGCATGTACTCACTCCTAAGTGGATTTTTGACATAAAGCAAAAGATAACCAGGCCACAGTCCAAAAAATCCGAAGCAGCTAGGTAAGAGGAAGAACTTAAAATACAGTTTTAGGTCCTATCTACAGCAACACAACCTTTAACCATTAGCTTTCCAAAGAGAAGAACACAAGTAAAGACTGGGTTCCCCGGGAATGGAGGCAGAGGGGGAGAGTTTGGGGGATAGGAAGAAATGTAGAGACCCATACCTGGTTGATGTGCAGAAAGTGAGAGACCTTGGAACACTCAGTCCTTAATAAGGAAGTAGAAAGAATGAAAGAGGCACAGGATATGAACACAAAGAAACAAGACCTTGACCCAGCAGAGCTGATTCACATATGGCCTCATAGGGACTGGAAGCAAGCATAAAGCATAAGCCAAATTGGTTCCAGTGCTGAGAGGTGAAGTAGATTTAAAACCTCACCTTGAACCCAGAAGTTATCTTCAATTGATAACTGTTTGCAAATGGCAAATTACTTTTCTCCAGTGAATTCTTACTTGATATACAAACCACGTTTAAGGGCAGGCTCCATAACCCAGCAGTAGATGCCAACGCAAATAAAAGTTCAGTAGTATTGTTTTTGGAGGATATTTCCCCCACACACAATGAATTGCCTGGGCACATTTTTTTAAACCTTTCTTATCTTTTGCTTATGTATTATGGTTTCTGATTTTGTTTTTATGCTGTGTGTGTTTGTGTGTGTGTGTGTGTCTGTCTGTCTTTCTCTCTCTCTCTGTGTAAGCATCTGTATGTGTTTCTTGTGCTTTTTCTTTGGTTTTTATTTTTCTGCTTGTTTTATTCTGGTTTGTCTTTATTTTGTTTTACTATTATTACCATTATTATTTGGATTCTTGTTTGTATTTTAATGAAAGAGAGGAAGAAGGAGAGAGGATTTGGGTGATTGTGAAAGTGCACAGAATCTAGGAGCAGATGGGGGATAGGAAGCCAGAATCAGCATATACTATATGAAAAAAAATCTATTTCCAATTACAAACAAGACAGAAAAAGTTGTTAGCTGGCTTTTTTGTATTATAGAAATTTAGAAAATATTCTTTCTAGCTAAGCCACTGCATCTCACAAACATAATACAATAATTGCAAGTAGTTGGAAAGGACACTTTTATTCATTTTGTTCTGTCTCTTATTTGGCAATGACAACAGGAAGAAGAAAGTTATTTCATGTGCAGAAAGTAAAATTCAAAGAGGAAATTCAAACTGAAAAGTAGGTCTGAAAGTATATGAAAAATACATCAGGATACTCTGCATCTGTATCTTCCTAATATCTGCAAATGTCAACAAATAAATTTAAATTTGGTTTTGGTCAAGTCTTTAGCTGACATTAGGTACTAGGAGGTGCGAAAGGAGGAACTTATGTATACTTTTACTTTTAGATATTTGTGATATTGATGTTATAATCTGTTATGGTCCAGTAGGTGAAATTATAGAGGAGGAACAATGGAGGTAGGATCTAGATTGAAAGGGTGGGAGAGGGTACATCAGGGATGCTTCCCTAAACCAGTTTTCTGATGCTGGATAAATTCTAGCTGCTCAATAATAACTGGACATCTAAACTTAATATTCACTTAAATGAATAAGCAATGGCTTTGTGTGAACCACCAAAAATAAGGCATGGACACATTTAGAGGTAGTTGCTCTGAATTTTCAACTGTACCTCTTTAGACATTATACTAGTTAGATTTTAGATTATCGATTATGGTGTTCATTTCATGCATGGGAATACAAACACACACACACATACACACACACACACACACACACATAAAACCAGATGCCACACAAGAGTTTATTTCAGAGTTACTGAGCGGTTACTGTGAGAAGAGTAGGGAGGGAGGACAAGAAAGAAGGGTGGGGGAACTGACACATGACGTTTCTTTATAAAAGAAATGGTGGCTTCTTGTAAATCGCTTTTATTATATTGAGATATTGTCCCTGTATTCCTGATCCCTCCATGTTTTCTTTCCTTTAGTTTGTTTATATGATGGATCATGTTTATGGTTTTTCGTATGGTTCACATCGCTGCATTAATGGGATGAAGCCTGCTGGTCGTGGTGAATATTTTTTATATATTGTTGTATAGTTTGCCAAAATCTTGTTGAGAATTTTAGCATCCATATTCATGAGGGAAATTGGTCTGTAATTCTCCTTCTTTGTTGTGTTTTTGAGTGGCTTGGGTATTAGGGTAATTGTGGCCTCATAAAAAGAATTTGGCAATATTCTTTCAGTTTCTACTTTGAGGAGTAATGGTAGTAATTCTTCTTTGAATGTCTGGTAGAATTCTGCACTGAAATCATCTGGACCTGGGCTTTTATTTTTGGGGAGGTTTTTAATGACAGCTTCCATTTCCTTAAGGGTTATAGGTTTGTTTAGGTAATTAATCTGTTCTTCATTTAATTTTGGTAAATGGTACTTGTCCAAAAAGCTGTCCATTCCTTCTAGGTTTTTCATTTTTTGTGGAATATAGATTTTCAAAGTATAATCTGATAATTCTCTGGATTTCCTAAAGGTCTACAAGAAGCAGACAGTCAACATCAAACTTAATGGAGAGAAACGCAAAGCAATCCCACTAAAATTAGGAACTAGACAGGGATGTCCTCTCTCCTCTTATATATTCAATATACTTCTCGAAGTTTTAGCTAAAGCAATAAGAGAACGAAAGGAGATTAAGGGTATACAATTTGGAAAAGAAGGAGGGAAACTATCTCTAGTTGCAGATGATATGATTGTATACATAAGTGACCCACAAAATTCTACAGCTGATAAACACCTTCAACAATGTAGCAGGATATAAGATTAACTCAAAGAAATCAGTAGCACTTATAAACACTAAAGATAAAAGGCTGAAAAAGAAATAAACATCACCCCTTATAATAGCTGAAATAGTATTAAATAACTTGGAGTAACTATAACCAAAGAAGTAACAGACCTATTTGACAAAAAATTTAAATCACTGAAGAAATAAATTGAAGAAGAAATCAGAAAATGGAAAGCTCTCCCATGTTTCTGGATAGGTAGGATTAACATAGCAAAAATGGCAATTCTTCCAAAAGCAATCTACAGATTCAATGCACTGTACATCAAGATCCCAACACAATATTTTTTGGACCTTCAAAGAACAATACTCAATTTCATTTGGAATAACAGGAAAGCCAGGATTGCCAAAACAATTTTACTCAACAAAAGAACCTCTGGAGGCATCACCATCCCTGACTTCAAGTTATACTATAGAGCTACAATAATAAAAACAGCCTTGTACTGGTATAAAAGCAGACTTGTGGATCAATGGAATAGAATTGAGAATCCCAGGCATTAACCCAAATACCTATGAACACCTGATCTTTGACAAAGAGGCCCAAAATATTGAATGGAAAAAATAGTGTCTTTAACAAATGGTGTTTGCAAAGCTGGTTGGTAGTGTGTAGAAAAATGCAAATGAATCCAAGCCTGTCACCCCGCACAAAACTCAAATCCAAGTGGATCAAAGACCTCAACTTAAACCCAGCCACTTTAAACTTGATAGAAAAGAAAATGGGAAGTGCCCTTCTACGAATAGGTACAGGCGACCACTTCCTAAATGTAATACCAGTGGCACAGACACTAAGAACAACAATCAATAAGTGGAACCTCTTGAAACTGAGAAGCTTCTTTAAAGCCAAGGACATTGTCAATAGGACAAAATGACTGCCTACAGAATGTGAAAAGATTTTCACCAACCCTACAAGTGATAGAGGATTGATCTCTACAATATATAAAGAACTCAAGAGGGTAGAGCACAAAACCTTGAATAATCCAATCAAAAAATGGGGTTTGTTGTGGAATGTTCTCTGTATGCTGAAAATAAAGGAACTGGTTTGGCCTATGTGGAGCGCTGTAGAAGTGGGTGGAGGATCAGAGGACCTCAGGTAGAAGGAGGGTGGAGTTAGAGAGTCTCCATCTGACTCCCAAAAAGAAGAGAAACATGTAAGGAATCCAGATGAGTCACAGGCCTGGCCACGTGGCAGACAGAGTAATAGAAATGGGTTGATTTAAGATGAAAGAGCTAGCTAGTAATGTGCTTAAGACATGGGCCAAACAGTATGAAGTTAATGTAAGTGTCTGATTCATTTCTTTGGGGAACAAAAGCGGGTCAGGTCCAAACCTCCAGGCACAAACAGGCTGGGAAGCCTTCTACAAAAGGGGTTCAGAACTAAAAAGGGAATTCTCAGTAGAAAAATTACGAATGGCTGAAAGGCACTTGAAAAAGTGCTCAACTTCTTTAGCCATGAGAAAAATTCAAATCAAAACAACTTTGAGATACCACCTGACACCTGTCAGATTGGCTAAAATAAAAGACACAGTTGACAGCCTATGCTGGAGGGGTTGAGGAGCAAGGAGAACACTCCTCCATTTTCGTTGGGAGTATATGCTTGTTCAGCCACTCTGGAATTCATTATGGCATTTTCTCAGAAAACTGGGAATTAATCTCCTAAGGATCCAGCAATACCACTTCAGGGTGTATACCCTAAAGATGCATAGTCGCACTCCAAAGGCATTATCTCAACTATGTTTATAGCAGCATTATTCGTAATAGGAAGAACTTGGAAACAACCTAGATGCCCCTCAACTGAAGAATGGATTAACAAACTGTGGTACTCCTACACAATGGAGTACTACTCAGCAGTAAGAAAAAATGACATCCTAAAATTTGCAGGTAAATGGATGGATTTGGAGAGTATCCTCTTGAGTGATGTATCTCAAATCCAGAAAGATAAGCAGGGGATGAACTCACTCATTAGTGGACTCTTAACAACAACAACAAAAAGCAAAAAGCAAAGCATGTCCAGGCTGCAAACCACAACTACTGAACAGCTTGGGATCAGAAACACTTTGGACTGACATGTTGGATCCCGCTCTCCCTAAAGGAATACCTGACTCAGTCTCAATTTTGGGGGGAGAAAACTGGATCTGCCAGGAGTGGAGGCTGAACTGAGCAATATTGGGACCTTGGGACCTCCTGCCCATGCTGGGTAGGAGATGGGGAGATGTGGAGAAGAGTGACTTGTGGGGATGGGAGAGGGAAGGGACCTTGTGATATATCCGTGTGAGAGTTCACTGTGGGATTCTCCATACCTGGACTGGTGGTAGGTCATAGGTGCTAAAAGACAGCAGCCAGAGCAAGCCCAGGAAGATGAAGCCAGTAAGCCTGTGAGGAAATAAAGCAGGTCCTTCTTGCTTTTAACATACTATGGATGAATTCTTTTAATTCTTACTTGCTGAAGTTTATTAAATTGATTTCCTAGTATGGAAGATAATGATAGGCAGGCTTCTACCCTTCTTTTTTTTCTATTTATTTAAATCAATATACTACATCTACTTGATCAGGTAGATAGCTTCCATCCATGCTCATGCAAGAATATACATAAGGGAAAATGAGAAAGTAAAAGCATAGCTTGCTGGGGTAAGAAGGGGTTCACTGGAAAGAAGAGAAGGATGATGGGGGAGTAATGATATAGAATACAATCAAAGTTCATATTGTTGTGGAAAATTAACATTGTAAAAGTGTGTTTCATTTGTTTCTGCTGTCTTTGTCAGGGATTCAAAGACACCTTACATTTGATTACATAAAATTAACCTGGACTCAGAAGTTTGAATCAGCAACTAACTGATAGGAGATAATTGGAAAACTTAGCTGGTGCTGAGCAGAATGGCTCCTTTTTAAGGAGATGTGAGCAAGGAAAGAAGGTTAGTTATTTGCTATTCAGCCTCTCTGAGCTAGGAGTATTTCACCATAGCCTTTGAATCCTGAGTTCTGTAGATTGATAGAGATTTAGATAAAGGCCTTTTTTTGGTGGGGGGGACTGTGATAGAGCCTGTGCCTGAAGGAACAGAGTTCCTGCCTGGTTACAGTCCCATCTGCTCCTAGTAGTTGTGGAGTTGCAATTGAAGTTGTGATTGCCAGTTGTGTGTTGGAACAGCAATTGCTTTAGGTGCAGTCACTGTATTGAATGCAAAACATTATATGTATATATATATGTATCTTATATATGAATTGTCAAAGAATAATTAAATTAGAAAATATTCACCTTTATACATATGTTTTGTTGCCTTCTTAAATATTAATATATTGTAGCTAGCATTTCCTTTTACATTGTTTTACCTGTAATTGATAATTGATTTTTTTTTATTTTTTCTCTGCTTGTTTAATTATATTAAAATTATGAATTATGTTAAATTTAAATGCATTTGAATTAGTCAAGGTTCTCGAGAGTTGCATAACTTACAGAATTAATCTCTCTATAATTTACATATATATGCATATATATAAAGGGAATTTATTGCAGTGACTAACAAGCCTCAGTTCAACTAATCCAATAATGGTTATCTGTTAAAGAAAAGTCTAATAATCTACCAGTTTCTCAGACCCATGTTGCTGATGGTCTTCTGTAAATGCTAATCCTGAAGAAGTAGGTTCCAATTCCAGTGAAGGAATGGATGTGCTGACCAGGAAAGAAGAAGCAAGCAATAAAATTTGACCCTTCCTTCTTCCACTGTCCTTATATAGCTTTCTATATATGCCTCACAATTTCCTAAAGATCCTGATTAAAAGCCTGTCTCTTCCAGACTCAAGATCAGATAGAAAGCATCTATTCTTTCTGCCTCAAGATCAGGATCACAAGGGTGCCCTCCATTTCTGAATTGTAGTTCGTTCCAGATATAGTTCGGTTTACAACTAAGAATAGCCATTACAACACCTCTGCCATTGTTTCGCATGCAGATGCTTCTTCAGAATCCATCCATCTTTTAGCTGCAGTCTGGACTTGTCTATCCATATTTTCCATTTTTCATAAATTAATTGGCCATTGAGTATATTATTTTTGACTCAATCATTTGCTTCTTTTAGTCATTTTCCAGTGTGCTACTGGATCATTTGTCTTTTTCTTATTGACATATCAGAGTTTTACATATTCTCAAAGGGTCTTTTATCTATTAAATTCCTTACAGTTATCATCTTTCACACTGATTGTTCCATTATAACAGAATATCTGCCTAAATAGTTTATTTTTATTTTTTTTAATTTTAACATGGCTCAGTTTATCATACATTTCCCTTAATCTGCTTTGGTTTTCCAAAGGAATACATACTATCCCAAATTAATGAAGATATTTTTCCTGATAATGTATTTAATATTTTTTAAGCATTTCATGGTAAGAATGATGATAGATCTGAAATTATTATTTTTTTTTGTAACATTGTAGCCACGTGGCGGGAGTCAGTTAAGTGTCCATGTTTTTTTTTTTTTTATCTCATATGGATTTGTATGTACTTTGACATGTTTATTGAGAGCCACATTCCTCCTCTATGGTCTAGTTCCAGCTTTGCATTTAGTTACAAGTTTCTATTTGAGTAAGAAGGTCCTTGGCTTTCTTGTATTTCTTTGATGAGTGTATTAACAGTGCAACATGACCCCAAGACTCTAATTTTATGTCTTAATTTCTTATTGTTTTATTTCTTCAACTTTCTTCTTGAGAGAATACTGTGCTGACAAATATTGATAGGTTAAGCTTGTGTAAACTATTAGATTTGACCACTTCTCCTAAACCTAGAGTTTTGTTTAGAACCTAAACATTTTATGGGATTTGCAATGTATAATTTTCCAATACATAAATTACTTCAGCTTTTATGATTGGTGTTTTTTGTTTTTTTTGTCAAGATCTTAAATTCTTTTATTACATTTATTATTTGATTGACTTTCCCCCAAACTTTAGTATGGTTGATAAGATGCACATAGCAAAATTTATTTCTATGTTAATTATGTTGACTTTTTTTTATCCATGGACTATAATGTATTACACTGAGGAATTTACATATTGAACCTTGTATGCATTCCAGGAGTAAATCCCACTTCATCACAATATGTAATTCTTTTTTAACAGGTTGTTGTATTTGGATTGCTAAAATTATTTTTGAGAATTTTGACATTATTATTTGTAAGATTTACATATTCTTTTATCACATTCTTGTCTTAATCTTACATCTTGGTATTAGTGTTTGGGTTTTTTGTAGGTAAATTGGAGAGCAGGGATTTCTATAGATTCCTATATTGACTCTCAAATGAACATTTCATTTTCAATTTTAAGCCTTGTCAGTACATTAAGTTTTTACTATTTCTAACATGAATTAATTGACTTTTACTGGGGGCTATGCAATACAAATAGATGGAAATAAATTAATGTGTTTTGTTTACTAAATTCCCTTGAATTCAATTATGTTTCTTTAGTCTTTGTATTTTAATTATGTAGCCCCCAGTCTGATTTGAACTTTTAAATGAATTACTTTGCAATTACATGGTTCCCCGAAGAAATAGAAAAATATTTTAAATAAAGTATATACATATTTTTAATTTTTTAAGATAAGAATATTGTTAAGATCTAAAATTATACATTTAGATAAGCATTTGATTTATGTCATCTCATGCAATGAATATAATAAGATACATTTGGGGAATAGTTAAAGTTTTGTTTTACTGATTATATGACTATTTACTATTATGATCATTGAGAATGCCAAAATGAAATTTCTAGACTATGAAAATAATAATGCAGACAAACCACAAAATTATTACTTTATATATCTTTGTAGCAGATATTTTAGCGAAGCAGAATAGCATTATACTAACTTTGTGTGAGAGCAGTCTCAGAGTCATGAGGGGACTGCATATAATATATAAATGTATCTCAAGGACTAGGGATGTAGCTCAGTAGAGGAGCACTTGCCTGATGTGTTTGAATCCATGGCTTTAGTCTTCAGTCCTGCAAATAAGGTCGGAAGTGAGGAATCGAGTTTATTTGGGCACTATGCTTTAAGTTAATCTACCATACATTTAGTAATGGTGGTTAATGCCATCATGATTCATTAGCAGTTTAAAAAACTTCATCAGTATAAAGTGTTTCTATGTCTTAAAATGGAGAAATAACAAATGGTTATATTTCAGAATTCCACTGTGTCCAAGTGCTAGTCTACATGTTGTTGTGAAAATATCTTTAGATGAGGTCTGCATTAAATAAAAAGATATTAAGTAGATTATCTTCCACATTTTTGTGACTCCAGGTAAATGTCTCAATGGACAAAACAAGACAAAAAAAACAGCAGAAATACCCAAACTCTCCAGAGAGTAAGGGCATCCCCTACATCCATACTGTCTTTGGACCCAATACTGCAATACTCATTGCTTTCTAGTTCTCTATAGTGACATTTTC
>PVIH01000290.1:323434-395993 GCA_004025045.1 Sigmodon hispidus
ATACAAATAAGATTGCTACACATACATTTTTTTGTGTTCATCTTTCCCTCTGAATTTTTTTTTCCATCCCTGTATATCCTTATTCAAGGTCTCTTCCCCCTCCCAACACATCTGGTCATTTTTCTTCTCTGAAACTCCCCATCCCCTCCCTGGGCAGGGAGCAGACAGTCCTATGGTCCCACTGACCCAATAATGCTTGACAATTTCTTTTGCAAATTTCAGACTTATAGACTCCCATAATCTTATGGTCTAATTGTTTAAAATAAGCACTTCTTCTTTTTCTCCTTCTCCTCCTTCATCTTCATTTGGGGGGTTGGTTTTGGCTTTTTTTATTTAAAATGTTTTTTCCTTATTTACTACTGCTCCCCACTTTCCTCCTCCCAGTCCCTCCCATTCCTCCCTCAGTCTCTCCCACCCCATGCTCCCATCCATTCCCCAAGTGGGGCAAGGAGTTCCAAGGTGGGTCAGTTCAGTCTGGCATATCCAGTTGAGGTAGGTCCAAGGTCCTCATCCCAGTATTAAGGCTGGGTTAGATGTTCCTCTGTAGAGAATGGGCTCAGAGATAGCAGTTCATGTACCAGAAACACAGTCTGATCCTACTTCATGTTTCCACAAACTCCCCATGCCATTTGACTGTTATTTACCTTTCCCTGAAGTTTCTCATATATTGTTCCTGAGTCAGTGAGCTCCCAATAGCTTCAATCAACCAACTCTGTGGGTCTCCTCCTCATGATCCTAATTCCTTTGCTCATATACTCTCTCCCCTCTCTCTCTCTCTCTCTCTCTCTCTCTCTCTCTCTCTCTCTCTCTCTCTCTCTCTCAACCAGGAGCTCCACCTGGTACTTAGCTATGGATTTCTGCTTTTGCCTCTATTCATTGCTGAATAAAGGTTCTATAATGACACTTAGGGTGGTCATTCCTTTGATTATAAAGGAAGTTCTATTTAGGTATCCTGTCTACTATTGTTTGGAGTCCTAGCCAGGAACGGACATGTTCTTGGAGGTTTCCTTAGCACCACATTTCATTTTAACCCCACAGTGGCTCCCTCTATAAAGATATCCATTTCTTTTTTCTCCCCCTCTGTTGCTCCTTCCAGTCAACCATCTCCTTCTCTCATTATTTGTTCCTATCTCCCCTTGCTTGCTCCTTGTTATGATCCTAATTTACTCAGGAGACCTTCTTTATTCTCCCTTTCGAGGAGGATCCCTGGATGTCTCTCTTAAGTTCCTTTGGTTATCTAGCTGTTCAGGGGTTGTGGTTTGCAGTCTGGATATTCTTTGCTTTATGTTTAAAATTCACTTAAGATTGAGTACATCCCATGCCTATCTTTTTGGGTCTGTGTTACCTCACACAGAATCATTCTCCCCTAATCCATCCATTTGCCTGCAAATTTTAGGATGCCATTATTTTTACTGCTGAGTACTACTCCATTGTGTAAATTTACTTAAAGAAGCACTTTTTATAAAGACATTTGCTTTGCCTACATCTCTGGAGAACATTAACACAACTCTACAAAAACATGGAAGAAGTACTGTTTAGTTCGATCTTTGAGAGTAGAGAGGGAGTTAGTAAATGAAATAAGAAGAAATAAAAATAACTGAGACCCTCAGTTGGGAAGACTTCAGCAAACACAGAGAGTCTTAAGGAGTATGTACTGCACAACAGGATTATGAAGAACTCAATATTTGAAAAAAATGAATAAACCACACTCTTTTTCCCATTTAGCTATAATTATTAAAGTACTTCATAAGATTAGACCTACATAGCACTGGTATTAACCATAATTCAAATAGTCATAATTTAAATAATTTAATAGTATCCTGTTTCCTCCCTCTTAACAAGAATAAACTATAATGTGCTTCTTGTTATCTAAATTCAGAAACACTTTATTGAAAAAAAGAAGCAACTCCCACATGATTCAAATAGATGTTTGCACATATGAGAAGAGATCAAATATCTGCTATGCCAAATCGAAATATCAGTACATTAGCTCAGCTTGAGTAACCCTGACAGGAGTGAGCAAAAAAAATTCACTTCAAATAAAAAAGAAGACAGTTCAAGTGTGAAGAGGCAGAGACAAAATCGTATCATTTAATAATTCCCATCATTGTGCTTTAAAAAGTGTAATTTCTTCTTTCCTAAAAGGCCAGTGCACACTTTGTAAATTTCACTGCACATGTGTACCCTGTATAAACTTATATTGGATCTTGAAGTGATATTCTGCATTCTTTTAGGATTAACAGTTATTTATAAAAGTGTGCATTCAGACTTATTAAGAATTAGTAAAAGATTAGAAGAAAGGTAAGAAAATGCAAAAACCTTTAAATAGTTTCATGACAGATACTTTTTCAATGCCTTGATTTAAAAAACCCAATAGAATTTAAAAGAAGGAAATATGATAACAAATGAGCACAATGGATGTTCTCTACTCATCATTGAGTTCATTTTCCATAATTGAAAAGCTGAGTGTGATGGGAAGAATGAGCGAATGAGCCTAACATTGGCTGAATAAAGGCCGCCTTTTTTTTTTTTTTTTTTTTTTTTTTTTGCCTAAGAATCTAGGCACAATGTAATAGACTTTTAAAAGCTGTATTAAATAAATTCTGCTTCCACCTTTCCACAAGATATTAGCCTACATGATTATGGAGGCCAATAAGACGAACAAAACAAAGCAAAACAACAATAACAACAAAAAACATTCCAAAAGATGGAGGCTCAGAAAATGTGAAAGTGTAGCTCAAACAGTCTGTGAGTCTGTGAGTAGAGAGCAGATGGTGTAGATTCTATTGTTTCAAAGCCCAATTACAGGAATGCCAAGTGCAGGGGGAGAGAGATGATATCTAACACAGCCAGGTGGGGAAAAGCCAGTTCACCCTCCCACTTCTGTTTTCTTCAGGTCCTCAGAGAGCTGCAAGATGCTCACCCACACTAAGGAAGGCCATCTGCTTTCTTCAGTCCATCCATTTAAATGCTAATCTCTCCTGGAAGTATTCTTATAGACACACTCAGGAATATTATTTAATCAGATAGCTGGGCATTTTGTGGCTCAGTTAAGTTGACATGCAAGATTAACCACGACACTCACATATATCCTATATTCTGAGAAATAAAACCTAATGCCTCTGCTACTGATACTTATAACACTGTTCAAAATATCATCCTTAGCCTGTTAACAGTTCTCATATTCTTTATGCTCATTTTAACAATTACTTAGTTTTATAATAGCAGTGATGCTTTCTTGCCATAATCTTCATGTTTCTTAAAGAGCTGCATTTTATAATGTTTGCTAATTTTCCAATCATCAATTTTTTGTGTTGATAGTGATGGCATTTCTTTTTCAGTTTTAGGCGGGTTAGAATGGCTTTGTTACCCTGAGTGACTGTGAAGAGGATCAGTTAGAAAATAATAAACATCCCTGATACTAACAACTTAAAAATATAGACCCACTGGAGTAAAAGGAAAATGAAACAAACAGGCTGACAACCAAGTAGTGGCCATCTTCATTGTCAAGGGACTACAAAGCCTGCTCAGTTTCTTGATCTCCGAGAGTATTGCTGTGGTCTTAGGGAGATGTTCAATTCCAAATTTAGGTATCAGTAAAAATGTACATACCTCATCAGAAGCACTGAAAATGACTAATGTTTCTGTAGCAATGCAAGTTATTTAATACATATATTGATGATTAATAGCTTTGTTCAAGATTCACAGAATTGCCTTACGCCACTGAAGACTCTGTTGTTCTGGAGATCCTGTCTATATAGCATTCACTAATTCTTAAGTTTCATACCCACATCCAGGTCATATATCAAGAATTTAATTTAATATGTTATTTAGTTAGCAAAAGTGAAGTTAGATCACCAATGACTTGACCAAACTCAGTATTAAGGTGAGTTCTCAGAGTTAGAAATTTAAATATTTAGCAAACAACTGGTTTCCTATTTCTTTAGCTTAGCATGGTTGAATTTTAGTTTAATTCACTTAATAGAGACTTCTTATCACTATAATCTTGATTATGTTTTAACCATATATCTAGTTTCAAATAACAAGATTCTAAGCCCCCGTGTTGGTACTGCATCTACTACTTCATGTTTTTTGTCCTGCCCTTCAGGAGAGTACATAGAAATAAGGAAAGTGGAATAGACTCCACCAAGACAAATACTGACTTTTTCCCTGCTTTTGTGACACATACTTAATGGGATGGTAAATGAGCAATAGGAGCTTCGGCAGTAGATGGTTTTGGCCAGCTGTATCTGCCAAACAAGAACATGAAAGACCTGTGCCCTTGTTTTCAAACTAGCATCCCTTTCTTCATCAAGGAATGTACGTTACCATACACTGATTACTTGTGTTATAAAACAAACCATCACTGAGAAGCAATTTGGCTTTAAAAATGAAGCTACTAGAGAGAAACTTTGATTAAACCTCACAAAGAAATAAATCAGCTACAGTGTCACAGAAAAGGCTGTTTTTACCTTTTCTGGGAGCCAGCCTTTGGCATTGGGTGCCAGCTTTCATACCTAGAAGACTGGGGAATGGCAATTTAAAGGTTATGTTAGTTCTTTCCTGCATGAAAAACATTTCAGAATATCTGAGGGGTTTTTGTTGTTCAAATGGCATTGCTCTCTGAAAAAGACAAGAGTGAGAGAATAAGCTACCCTTTAATCTCAAGCAGTGTTATCTCAGGCAACAATAGTTCAATGATTTTGTTCTTTTAATGACCTACACCCAGGGTAAATGATTTATAATGTTTGCTTCACTGTCACACCAGTGAAATCATATCGTAAAGCAATCTCTATTTTTCTCTTTGTTTTTTTTTTATGATGGATTACTTTGAATAAAATCGTACTTAGGAAATATCCACTATTTACTAGTCTCTTCCGTGTGTGTATGTGTGTGTGTGTGTGTGTGTGTGTGTGTGTTACAGAAAACAGTAGGATCTTATGACTGCAAATTATTTTATTTTTTCTTTCTCCTAAACCTAGCGCCATGATCAGGAATAAGCCATTCTAAAAATACTGATTTCATATAACTATGTAGATTATTGATGCATCAACTCAGTTTTTTAAATAAGCAAAAGTGAAATGGATCTTTGATGTAGGAATAAAAATACAAGGTTAATTCTGTCAAATATAAATATCTATTTGTATATGCTTATATACAAATCATGTTGAATTAAATCTTAAATTTATATTTCTCTTATAGGACTAAGTTCTGTGTTTCTCTTTATATTTAAATTTAAATATAGATTTATAAATTAAATATAAATAAAATAAAATCTTGAAGACTGAGATTCAGAATTCATTTACTCTTCTACTTGTCCTTGGAGCTATTAGAACTATGCTATCTATGCTAATAATATGAATTAATGCCTATTTCCTTTGCAATAGTTGCTGTGTTCTGTTAATTCCAAATAATTTTTTTTGTAGAAGAATTCAATGAGTAAACTGAGAAAACTGATCTTGTTGTTTTCTTTAAAAACTGAGGTTTTGAAACCTTAATAAATTACAATTTATTAGGGTTAGGGTTTATTATAAAATAAAAGGTCAAGCGCTTTTTAAAAATATTTCACCCCTTGTTGATTAGTAAACTCTAGATAGAGTTTTCAAAATAAGCATTTATTTTGGTTCTAAAAAGCAATATTTAGATAACTTACTGAATATGAAACATTGAACTGTTGAATGTTTGATATAAATATCTGAGGTATAGGTCATATTTATACCAGTCACATTTGTAATTTCATAGATTTTTTCTTTGGAATACTATAGAAAAACATAAAGTTAAGTTAATTTTTACAGCATGTGTGCGTGTGTGTGTGTGTGTGTGTGTGTGTGTGTGTGTGTGTGTGTGTATGTGTGGCAGTCCTCATGTCAGAGAAGTAGTTGAGAAGTTGATCTTCTATTTGTGCTATATAAATTCTGGGGATCAAATTGAAGCCATCAAGCTTGGCTGCAAGCTTCTTTAGCACCTGAACCATCTCTTTGTTCTAAAGTTTGTTTTAAAAAATGGTAGGAAATCAAATGCCAAAGTAGACTATAGAGGCAAACTAAGAGAATATTTGAAAAACGATCATGTGATCAAAGTCCTCATTCAGTACTGATTCTTGTGCCACCTGAGGCATGACGGGAATGTGCTAGAACTCTATAATCCTATCTAGTTTACATCTAAGAGCCTCTCTTGACATCACATAATTGAACTGTTTGCATTTTTTAAAACTTAACAGCCAGTGAAATTAAGGGATGAAGGGAAGATGTCCATTCTTAACTTTGGTCCTTAATTATTTGGACATCATTATTTCTTTTTTCTTAGTTTGAGTTTCTTTTTGCAGAGGTATTATCAAGCTTAGGGAAAGAAAAAATGTGTAGGCAGAGCAAATATGCATAAGCAAATTGAATTAATTAGTAAAAAAACAAACTTTATCCCTTGGTCTAGTAGTTAATATGACTTTGAGAGTACATAATCTCTGTGAGAACAATTTAGAAAATAGAAGAATGATATTCTAGTTTGAATATATAAAAAAGATTAAATGCTCTGAACATAATAATAATAAATTTAGAAAATAATGAAATTCACTCAGTTGGTAATATGCAAGCACCAGGGGTGCTCAAGAAAAAACTACAACAATATAATTCTAGTTACCCATTAATTGTGTCACTTGAAAATCTGAGCACTGTGATTCTTCTGTCCAACAGCCTTTCCGTAGGCAAGATCACAGACATAGTCTAAGATGTGAGATTGCTGGAAATCCATCTTCCCAGGAGGATTTCTGCCAATTAGTTTGGGTAAAGAATCCTGCCAGGCATGAGGTTACCCAGCAAGGTAGTGGATCAGAAAAAGGGAAAAGAAATATTTTGTAAGAAGGCTGAATAATCAGCAACTCAGCTGGTAGCAAACCTGATACTGCAAAGTAATATCAACTTTGGGAAGTGTTCAGAGTGGGCTGCACTGTGCAGAGCTTTGCAAAAGGCTTTGCTATTTTTCTCTATTAGAAGGCGGTGTAAAGATTACAGAATGTATTTTCTCAATGTGATAGCCTACTCCTTCTGGAGAAGCCAATCCACTACTGGGAAGTGTAATACATAGGCAACAACAGGGTCATGATGGACAAAATTATCACTTTAGAATGAGGGAACTGTTCCTGGGCATTTTGACAAAGGCAACAATTAATTAGATGGAATTTGTCTCCTAAATCATTACTTAGAAATGCAACATAGTGATACATAAAGCATAGTTCTTACTCAAATAAGACAAAACTCAACACATCAATCTGGTCTACAGATTACTAAGCCTCTCCCAGGCAGGAGAAGAACTGAAATGCAGACCTTACCCTTTCCTAAGCCTTTTCTATCCTTATCTTTTCCTGGCAACCTGCATTTCTTATACATAAAAAGGAAATGCCTTTTTTTTTCAATCTTTTCTTTTCTTATATTTTCTATTTCTCAAAGTTTAACTTACAATGGTCACAGCATCAAAACTCCATCATTCTTTGATAGAACATTTTTCTACTTCTAGTTGAAAATGTTCCTAGGTATATATTTTGAGGTTGTTATCCTTCCCTTTATTGAGTATTTTCATGGAATTTCAAATTGTATGTTTATGGCACAATTGACATGTAATAAATGACAGAAAGAAGCAATTGAAAGACAAAAGTGGGAGAATTTAGGAATCATAAATTCAGTGTGCAACAGCAAATAAATTTGAATATCCTGGTTGAAACTGTTCACTCTATTTTTACTAAAACTGACCAGTCACTTGATATTGTCCATAAAACTTGCTTTTCTTCCTTTTTGCAGGGGACAAGAAGTAGGTAAAAAAATTTGGCATCTTAGCAAAAATGCTTAGGAGTCTATTAAAGATTCTACAAGTATGGAGCAGTGCTTACTATATATTAAAATAGAGAAAATGAGTACTTACTGGGGATTAAAGCAATACTCATCAATCAAGGGATCACTTCTAGAATTTATAATATTTTCATAAAATAGAGGTAAGCTTCATATAACCCAAATTAGAATATTTTAAATATTCTACTGGTTATATTCAGTCAAGTCAAAGCAAAACATTTTTTTGAACTGATATATAACATTAAAACTATATTACATAACTCTTGGGTATCATTTGTTGTTTCATAAATATATCATGTAATGTTTAAACAATGCTATGCTTCCCTATCTCCTGAAACATTTAATATTTCTTTTAAAAATAATTTATTTTTATTATTTTATTGCATTCGTGTTTTGCCTATGTGAAGGCATGCATATGCCTGTGTGAGGGTGCTGGATTCCCTTGAAATGGAGCTATAGACAATTGTGAGATGCCAAGTGGGTAGTGGGAATCAAAATCCTTTCTGCTAGCTTTTTTTTCCTTGTGAAGCAGGGCCTCTCTAAGCGTCTCTGACTAACCTGAATCTCTCTGTATACACCAGGTTGATTTTAAACTTACAGAGATCCACCTACGTCTGTCTCTTCAGTGCTGTGACTAAAGGCGTGCATCACCATGTCTAGCTTTCCTAGTTTTGATCTACATAGTACATTGTTACTGGCTCTTACTCCTCTGTGTAACTGGAACCACTTAGCTTATCTTAGTAGCCATTGATTACTGTCTTCTTCACCATCCTGTCCTTAGAAGCAGAGAGCAGAACAATTGTTAACAAGTACTGTTTTCAAATTTCAGTTGGGAAGAAGCTCTAAACTTCCTAGGTATTTGTCATTATAAAAAAAATGGGTTTTTAATAATGACAGAATAAAAAAGAAATGACAAGTAATTAGCTAAAATATTGTATATTTTCTTAGGTTCTGTAACAATTACTTTAAAGTACATTTATTTAACGAGATAATACAGCTAAATAATCTTAAAATTCTATTATATTTAGAACTTTCTCTAAACAGGTTATCAAATTTTGAGGTATTGGCAATTTACTTCCTTTTAAAAAAGAGAACATTTGTATTTACTTTATGAATAAGGGTATGTGTATATTTGTGGATGTATATATAAGTGCATGTGTATGTGTGCATATAAAATTGCTGTGTTTGAGTAATGAAACACCTCAAATCTACTGCTGTCTAAAAAATTGTTATTCTCATAATGGGTTCAAAGGAACATCAACTTATAAGTCGGTCCTATTGGTCATAACATGTCTCACTGTATTTAGGATTTCATATCAGAAGAATAGAGTGAATAGGTTGAACTATTGAGGATTATAAATATGGATGTTTGATACCAGGAATGAGAGATTTTGAAGTCTAGGATCACCGGGAGCTGTAATGTGACTATTCTGTAGGTGTATTTATTTTGGTCTGACATGGTATCCTCAAAATGGTTGGACTTCTTATACAATACCTCAAGTATTGTAGTGATCAAGCAGGAAACAGAACTTTTCACGGAAGCTTTGAAGTGTTCTCCAGACATATTTTTGAGGGGAAACAACTGCAAACCTTCACAGTTGGAAGAGCTACGATGCTCCAAACTGCCTGATTTAAAGCCCTCCATGTTGACATTCATTTCAAGCCAATGTTTGCATGTGGAAGGAGATATTGGTGGATGCTAATTCTCTGTATTAGAACCTAATTTTCCTAACTCCTTTTGCTATTAAACATACTGTCAGTTGCTCTGTTATATTTCATCTTTGATTTCATTGGCCACTTTACATCCTATAAAGAAAAAATTAGAACAAATTTACAAAATACTTAAAATTGTCAATAATTTCCAAAATGCATGCAGATCCATCAGAAAACTGGGACATATTAACTACTTTAAGGGCTAAAATTAATGCTCAGAAATATCTGAGAATTCTACATTTATGATTATATCCATATCTGTGTAAGTATAATTTAGCTCAGGAAATAAAATGTTTTATATGCTCTGAATACCCACATATGTACTTCTTTAATATTTTTGCAATTAGAGAATATTGTTTTCAATTTGAATATGCAATGATAAACCGTAACTGCAATGTTCACATTTTTTTCCCTTTGAGGTCTCAGGGCTTAAACCCAACACTTGTATAGTCTGAGCAAGAGCTCTATCAGTGGGTTACATTTCCAGTCCTTACGATATAAGTATCTTAACTTGATAACTTGGAATGATTTCAAACTAAATAACTGTATTTGTTGTTTATCTCCTTCAAATAAACTTGGCAAGTTAAGAATCCATCAGATATTAGTTATAAATTAATAGAAAATTTATTAGACGTATAAATGTCAAAGTCATTATGCTTTCCGATTTATTATTTTCTTCCAGTTGTTTGTAATTTTCTCACTTTATGACATAAAAACATTTTTATAAAAAAAAATTTGCAGAATAAAAGTAGGACCAGGAAGGTTTTCAAGTTTATCCTATTTATCATTAAGTGATAAGACATGTTCATTTGACCAAACTTAATGCTGATTAAATGACATGAAATGCTTTGGCTTTTATGCAGACTTTTAAAAACTATGAACAGAATCTACGCCTTACTTAACAGAGTATTTCAACATATATTTTAATTCTATCTTTTTTGAGATTTCTCTTTCCTCTCCATAGACCCTCCTATATCCCATATAGTCTTTTTCTCTTTTTATTAATCATTCTCACCTGTGTGTGTGTGTGTGTGTGTGTGTGTGTGAATACATAAATATACCATTCTGAGTCTGTGTAATGTTGCTGGCATGTATGTTTTCAGGGATGAACATTCAATATTAGATAACCAAATTGTATATTCTTCTCCAGCAAGACCACTTCTTCTCTCAGCGTTCCCTCGTGGCCTTAAGTTCTTTGTCCAGGGTTGAGACCTCATAAGCTCTTCCCCTTCCATGTTTCCTGTCTGTTGATGCTATCCTGGTTTAGGTCATGCTTGGGCAATTATGCTGCTGAGACTTTATGAAAGTAGTTTCTAACATTCCTATGGGACAAGTTATCTATTTCAAATTTGGAAACACTTATATTTAGCTACAACTTTGGGATTATTTGTTCTAGTGTAGATTGCACATTTTCACAGATCATACACCATTGTCTCCTGAGTCAAACTAGTCACCCTTGCCACCATTAGCTGAGAGGGGACTAACATTGTAGAACAAAAGTAGTAGCAGTCAATATATGTTATGTGGCAAATTTTTTTCTGGGAGACATAAGAAACAGTTCTTCATCTCATATAGGGATCCCACTATGGACGAAAGTAAAATCCAAATTGGTTAACTGATGATTTTTAGTGGAATTATTTATAGGAACATGAGTGAGGGGTTATGTACAAGAACAGAAATGATTCAGAAAGCTGCATCATTAGAGCCTACGTAGCCCAGAGGACAGATCACAAAACTTAGGAGCACACTTCACAACTGACAGGCAGCTGAACAGTTTTGAGAGAGTTCTTTCCTGGTGGAGGTTGGGTGCAGCCTCTTCTAGGCAGTTCTGCTGTTCTCTTCCTTTTGCAGTATGCTTGGTTGGTTTTTGCTTCTTCTATGTCACTGACTTTATCTGAGAGTCATTTTGGTTTTGCAGATCCAATTATCCGAGAGTGACTCTCAACAGTCATTTACTGTTTACTTTGGAAGGGAGAACTTTAGTGAATTTGGTCAATTTCAGGGACTTCCTGAAGCTACTCTGAGTTTTGTTTACTTTCTGTCTTAATGCGCTTCCACACAGGAAGAGATGTTTCAATATTGGAGAAAACAGATATACATTTATATGACTAAAGACACATGAATGATAGAATAAGTTATACTGGTATCTTCAGATTTTTGTAGTAAAGATTAGAAAGTTGAGCTAATCAATTCCTTAAGAGTTTTTAAAAATTAAGTTTTTTTTTTCAACCTTCAGTGAGCTCCAAATATTACTTCTAAGAATGATCATGAAAAAAAGGCAGAGTATACATCAAATTCTGCTGCAAATAGATCAATACTTATTTGGGGTGTGTGTTCTAAAAGCTTATTTTGGTAAAAGAGAATCACGATGTGCTACCTCCACATTTATTTCATAACAAATGTTTCATTTTTGGAATTTATTTTTATTTTTTATTTCTTTTTACTTTTTATTATTATGAGTAAAGTCATGTTTTTATCCATGTATCCCCTTGTTCAGACTCAATTCCCCCTCTCGACCCTCACAGTCACTCACTCTTCTCTTCATCACTTTATCTCCTACCCAGCAAGGGTAGGTAGTCCTAAGGTTTTTAAGTGTGTGTGTGTGTGTATGTGTGTGTGTGTGTTGTACATTCATATGTGTGTATGTCTTGTGTGTGGAAGTCAGAGTATAACTGGCAGGAGTCAATTCTTTCCTTCGACCATGCGGGGCTAAGGAATTGAATTCACATCTTCAAGCTTGGCAGCAAGCACCTTTACCCAAGGGGCTATATCTCCAATCCTGCAAGTCTTACGTTTCAAGCAAAGACACTTAAAACCAAGTGAAAGAGAGTTCAGCTATACCTCATAAAAGATGCGAAGAATGCTTTAAAATATTATATCTTTATAGAGTATTGTTTTATTTATTGTTTTAATAGTTACACAGTAACATATTTCACAAATTCTAGTTAGTATTTAACAAATTCTGGATTTGATTAAAATTTAGAAAATGTTGGGTTTCGTATGTTGAAAATCCTTTCTAAGACTTGAATATCTAAACTCTTCACAAAACTTCATTGTTTACATGACAGTAACTCTAGTAACTCTTTAAAAATTATAGCTATTTAATAATAGTGTATAGTTGCCCTTTTGTATAGTTCCAGTCATTTGGCTTCATGAGTGTATTTTGGCCAAATTATTCTCCTGAATAGTTCCATTTTTTTTCAGGAACACTTATCAAAACAAATATACAATTACTGGACTATGGTAGAAGAGTTATATAGTTTATATACAGTTATTGACTAAATTTTAAGCATGGTGTACCAGTCACAAATTTGTGATATAGAATAAAATCTACTCTTCTTTTACACTTCATTGCATATTGGATGGCATTTCACTGTGGTCCTATATTTATATTTCATTTAATTTTTTGCCATACAATATTTTAAGTTTAATCAAAAGTCAACTTAGAAAGGCCATTCTGCCTAAGGGATATTTTTCCATTAAGTATTATGACATATTGGTGGCCTTGAGGGATTATTGGTTTTTCAAGAAATATTAACAGCTGGAAATTTGCATTTTAATACAGTTCTCTTCAGCTACTCAAGCAGTTTTATTTTTAAGACCTGTGACAGGTTTCAAAGCTTTAGTTCTAACGCAATCTAGTCAAGTAGAGATAACATAATTTTATTACAAATAACTAAGTTTTTAAATAGTTTTTATTTTTTTTCACCTGAAAAATTTAGCTGGAGATGTCAGGCAAATCAACACCCAAATTTTATGTCTGCACTCTAACCAGACTTGATAATTAGAAACAGTGAGGAAGAATTCTTTTTAAGCTTCTCCTTTCAGAAATTGAAGAATAAGAAAATAGGACATCTAATTAGGTTTTTCTGATTAGTAGTTAAAACTGAAGTTGATGCAAAGCAGCCCTTCATAGAAATTGTTTCAGTCTATCTAGGTGTCTGTCCCCAAGGGTGATGATTTCTGAGATACCTTGAGATGATTCTGAGAAATGAGAGCTGAATCTTTCTCCCTTGATCCTGGTATTAAACACATATTCAAAATTGCTATTGGAGTTAATTGGAGATTTGGAGTCAGAATCAAATGACAATGCCATTTAAAATGGTAGTAGTGAATAAAACTGAGTGGTAATTTTAACAATTATAAATGGATTTTCTTCTAGAAATGACTAAGTGGCTAAATAACTTAAAGTAGGAGGTGGAGAAGGAGATAATCATCTTTTCTCCTGATTTCCAATCTGAAATGAAAATTTGTATTTAATCTGGACAGCTAAAATTGCAGGATCAGTGCATGGATAACTGTTTACTTGCTAGGGGCTGAGGCAAAGCACAGAATTTTAGCTTTCTCATAACTTCATTGTTTAGAAAAATGCCAATATATATAAATGGAAGTTAGAGAAGAAAAAAAATTTAAGGCAAATCTATGGAGAGGGTAACAACCAAATGCATAGCAAATGGATGGAGAGAAGTCCATAGTAAATAGATTATATAGTTCTTACTTTTGTTTCTCTATTTTTCTCTCATGAAAAATACATTATTTATTTATTTATCTATTTATTTACTTATCCTTTTTAAATTAGGAATAAAGTTTCATTTTTAATCCATGTATCCCCTTGTTCAAACTCTCTTCCCCCTCCCGCCCCTTCCAGTCACTCACTCTTCTCTACATTTCTGTATCTTCTCCCAGCAAGGGCAGGAGGTTCCAAGGTCCCAAGGTAGCTTAGTTCAGCATCCACTCTAGCCAGATCCGCTTCCCTCACCCCAGTATCAAGACTGAGTCAGGTGTTCCTCTGGAGGGAATGGGCTCCAAGGTGCCAGTCCAAGGTGCTTCAGATCCCAAGCTGTTCAGTGGTTGTGGTTTGCAGCTTGGGAATGCTTTGCTTTTTGTTTAAAAAGTACTAATGAGTGAGTACATCTCTGCTTATCTTTCTGGGTTTGTGATACCTTACTCAGGAGAATATTCTCCAAATCCATCCATTTGCCTGCAAATTTTAGGGCATCATTTTTTCTTACTGCTGAGTAGTATTCCATTGTACCACAGTTTGTTAATCCATTCTTCAGTTGAGGGACATCTAGGTTGTTTCTAGGTTTGTACTATTATGAATAATGCTACTTTAAACATAGATGAGCTAATGCCTTTGGAGTGGGAATGTGCATTTTAGGGTATATGCTCAGTAGTGGTACTGCTAGATCCTTTGGGAGATTTATTCTCAGTTTTCTGAGAAACTGCCATACTGCATTCCAAAGTGGCTGAACAAGCTTACACTCCCACCAACAATGGAGGAGTGTTCTCCTTCCTCCACAAACTCTCCAGCATAGGCTGTCATCTGTGTCTTTTATCTTAGCCAATCTGACAGGTGTCAGGTGGTATCTCAAAGTTATTTTGATTTAAATTTCTCTGATGGTTAAAGATGTTGAGTACTTTTTCAAGTGCCTTTCATCCATTTGTAATTCTTCTGCTGAGAATTTCCTTTTTAGTTCTGAATCCCATTTTTTGATTGGGTTAGTCAAGGTTTTGGGCTCTACCCTCTTGAGGGTATATACTTTAGAGATCAGTCCTCTTAACTTGTAAACCTGGATAAAATCTTTTCTTATTCTGTAGGCTGTCCTTTTGTCTTATTTACTGTGTCCTTGGCTTTACAGAAGCTTCTCAGTTTCAGGATGTTCCACTTATTGATTGCTGTTCTTAGTGTCTGTGTTGCTGGTGTTATATTTAGGAAGTGTTCACCTGTACCAATGTATTGAAGGGTATTTCCCACTTTCTTTTCTATCAAGTTCAGTGTGGCTAGATTTATGTTCAGGTCTTTGATCTACTTGGACTTGAGTTTTCTGCAGGCTGATAGTCTTGGATCTATTTGTTTTTTTTTTCTACATACTACTATCCAGCTGTGCCAACATCACTTGTTAAAGATACTATCTTTTTTCCATTGAATATTTTGGGCCTTTTTGTCAAATATCAGGTATTCATAGTTTTCTAGGTTAACGTTGGGATCTTCAGTTCAATTCTATTGATCCACAAGTCTGTTTTTATACCAGTATGAGACTTTTTATTATTGTAGCTCTATAGTATAACTTGAAGTCAGGGATGGTGATGCCTGAAAGATCAGAGAAAAAGCAGAACAGCAACTCTTCTCTTTTTCCATCTAAAATGGATGAGATCCTCTCTCAGCCCCAAGATACTACTTCTCTGTCTCCTGTCTTTCCTTAGTTCCCTTAAATCTCTATGATTAATTTTGGTTAGCTTGTAGGTAGCTCTTCCCTCTGACTCTAAGCAAACTTTATTATCAGAGGAATATAATCAGAATATCACACAACAGTTGAAGAATACTAATTTTACATTTTCAAATGGTTGTCAATGTGAGATAGCTTCTAAATTTTTTAGTTCTTTATATATTTTGGATATTAGTACTAGATGTATAATTGGTATAAATATTTTCATTCTATATTCTGACATTTTGTCAACATGATGGTGTCCTTTGCCATCAAAAGGAATTACGGTTTCATGAAGTACCATTTCTTAATTATTGTTCTTAATTCTTGTGTTATTGATGTTCTGTTCAGAAAATCCTTTCTTGTGTTGATGTATACCTCACTTTCTCTCCTGTCAGATTCAGTTTGTTTTATGTTGAGATCTTTGATCTATTTGGAGTTGATATTTGTACAGGACTATAAGTATGGGTCTATTTGCATTATTCTACATGCAACTCTCCAGTTTTACAAGAACCATTTACTGAAGATGCTGTCTCTTCTAAGTGTATATTTCTGGTTTCTTTATAAAGAGTCAGGTCTCATTGGTGTGTGGACTTCCATCTGAGTCTTCAATTCTACTCACTTGATGAACGTCTCTATTTTTTTCAATATAATGCTTTTCTTATTATCACAGATCTGTAGTATAACTAAGTTAATCTGTTCAGTTCTTATATTTTAACCATTATCCCTATTAAAATTATTTCTCAAGAGATTCTACTTTTGTCATTTCATTTAATGGATGACTAATTCTATTAGTGCAACCTTTTAAGTTATAGTTTTTATCAATATTTAATAAACATTTTGTATTTTTTAACTCTGTTTCAAGTGAAGAAATAATATGTAAACATCTGTGAGCACTGATTAAGACTTTTATCTACTTATTTTGGAACCAAAGGATAACAAGGTTTCTCCTAAATGTCATATATACATATATATATATATATATATATATATATATGTATCATTTTTATTAAGACTATGTAGTCAAATTGCTATGAATATATTCCAGCCATGTTTTGAAAAATAGTAACTTTTGTTTCATAATGACTAAAATCTATTCTAGTTAGCTCAGTTCTGTTGAAAATGTGGAGAGGTTGAAGGAAACTAGTTTCCTGAATAAAGAGTTAAAATATTTCTTCAACATAACATGGAAGAGAAGACTTTTTATTCTAAATCATGTAGTAATTTATATAGCTCTGTCACCTGTATAAAATTAGTGTTGACAATCAAGACAAAAATGTCAGTTGACTATAGAATTTTATGTACAATGTTAAATGGAAAAACAAATATCAAGCTATGGAAACCCTTTGTATTTGTAAAATTGTTTCTCACAATATTTTATTTATAGAGCACATACCCTCTGTCATGCTATTCACTGTACTCTGTATTTGTAAAAATCTTAGTAAATTGGAAAATATATTCTAGACATGGTTGCTCATACTTGTGATTCCAACTCTCAAGGGGCTGATATGTAAAAATTGCTACAAATTTAAATGTGTCCCTGACTATACTGTGAGTTCCTAGCAAGCTGGGTACAGAGTAAGATTGTCCCACAAATACCTGACTAAGGGATGTATATTGAGAATAATTTGAAAATGATTATAAATAAGTTTATAAATATTTTCAGTGATACTTAATTTTATTTCTGATCCTCAATTTTTTTTCACTGAGCAAATGAAAAATAAACTCTCAAATGAGATTTTTTTTCCCTATCTTTTTTTTGAATAAGAAGTATGGGAATAGAATTACCTAAGTAATTTTGAAACAGAAAAATATGTTTAGTAAATTTTATCTATCTCCCTTGGCCTCCTAAAAACAAGGGGATACATAGCTAAAAAATATGTCTTTATTCATAATAAAAAGTATATCTTGATCAAAAGTAAAACAAAACAAAAAAATCCTGTATTGTTTTCACTGTTCTGCAATGATGAAGGTCACATATTTGGACTTTATTTACTGTGCAAATTCCTGATTACCACATCTGAGTTTCTGCCCCATTGGAGATAACCTATCCAATGACCTATCCTAAGAAAATTAAAGGTGAATAAGAACTTAGAACTCCCAACAGTGTCTTTCTATCTAGTTGTCTGTTTTGTCCTGACTGACTTCTCTAAGAGTTCTAATGGTAGAGCAGTTCAAAAATCATTCTTTATTTTATTTTATTTATTATTATGAATAAAGAAGTCACATTTTCTATCCTTGTATATCCCTATTCAAAGTCCTTTCCCCTCCTCCCACCACATCAGGTCATTCTCTGTTCTCCACATCTCCCCATCACCCCCAAGGGCAGGCAGTCTCAAAGTCCCAAGGTCCCAATATTGCTTAGTTCAGCCTCCACTCCTAGCAAATCCAGTTTTCTCCCCCAAACATCAAGACTGAGCCAGATGTTCCTCTAGTGGAGTGGGATCCAAGGAGTCAGTCCAAGATGTTTCTGATCCCAAGCTGTTCAGGGGTTGTGTTTTGCAGATTGGGCATACTTTGTTTTATGTATGTATGTATGTATGTATGTAGGTATGTATGTATGTGTTTGTTTGTTTGTTTAGAGTCCACTAATGAGTGAGTACATCCTCTGCTTATCTTTCTGGGTTTGTGATACCTTGCTCAGGAGAATATTCTCCAAATCCATTCATTTTCCTGCTAATTTTAGGATATTATTTTTTCTTACTGCTGAGTAGTACTCTATTGTGTAGATGTACCACAGTTTGTTAATCCATTATTTAGTTGAGGAGCATCTAGGTTGTTTCCAGGTTCTTACTATTACAAATAATGCTGCTATGAACATAGTTGAGCTAATGCCTTTGGAGTGCGACTGTTCATCTTTAGGGTATATGCCCAGTAGTGGTATTGCTGGATCCTTGGGGAGATTTATTCTCAGTTTTCTGAGAAACCGCCATACTGCTTTCCAGAGTGGCTGAACAAGTTTACACTCCCACCAACAAAGGAGGAGTGTTCCCCTTGCTCCACACCCTCTCCAGCATAGGCTGTCTTCTGTGTCTTTTATCTTAGCCAATCTAGCAGGTGTCAGGTGGTATCTCAAAGTTGTTTTGATTTGCATCACAAAGCATTCTTAGCCCATCAGGGTCTTCTTATATATGTCTATGTGTCCTTTATGTTCTCTTTCTTTCCCTCTTTGTTTCTTCCTTCCTTCTTCCTCCCTCCCTCCCCCCTCTCTCCTATTTTCTTTCTTTTTTATTTGTGTATAGCAGAGTTTGAGGATGAAGAAAGAAAAATCTAAAGATTTTGATCACATTATTTCTATATAATAAAAGAATAAAAGAGCTGACATGGTAGCTATGTGTCTATTCTCAGCAAGCATAGTCTAATCTCAGAGCTCCAGTCCAGTGAAAGACCCTGTCTCAAAAACCAGGATGGGCAGAACTGAGGAACAATATCTCAGGTTGTCCTCTAAAGGTACACGCATAAAAAATATAATGACATCATTTTTCTCTTTCCTTTCTTCCCTTCAAGCCCTCTCCTGTACCCAATTTTTTTTTTATTTGCTTTCTTTCATATTTATGGTGTCAAGCCCTGTGATCCTTGTTTAATTTGTCGCAATAGGCATGTCAGGAATTCACCAGTTAGTGGAGACAGAGATTTAAAATAAATAAACACAAGCAGAAGTGAGAGAAGAAGTGGTATTTATACCGAATCAAGACATAGCTAGATTGACCATTAAGATGGGTTTGGTGTTGAAAACAGAGAAGACTACAGGCTAAGATCAATGTACTATGACAGTCATTTTTAAAAAGATGGTGAGGCAACAGAGATGAAAAAAAATCATAGTAGTACAAAACAGAAAACATTTAGTCTGTGAAAGTTTAAGCTGAACTGTCTTTTTAACTCTTATTCTCCAATGCCTTGAGAAACTCATTCATAAACAGATTCCAAATTGGGGATGGGTCTCAGTGGTAAAATACTTACCTTCATGCTGTGGAATAATTATTTTGTACACTGTGAAAATGTGCTGATATCATTGGTTTAATAAAAAGCCAACTGTCCAGTACCTAAGCAGGAAGACATTAGGCAGGAGAGACAGACTGAAAGAATTCAGGGAATAAGAAAGGCAGACTAGCCAGTCAGAAACAGGGAACAGGACATGTAGAAAATGAGGTTACAAGACATGAGCCACATAGAATCACATAAATTAATAGAAATTAGTTAATATAAGTTGTAAGAGCTACTTGGTAAGAGCCTATGCTATCTGTCAAGCATTTATAATTTATAAGTCTTTGTGTGGTTATTGAGGAGTGGGTCAGTGGGACAGAAAAGTCCACTGACGTCTTCTTGCCAAAGATCTTGTGTTTAACACTAAAATTCCCAAAATAAAAATAGAAGCACACACAAATGAAACTCTTAAAGAAGTAGTTTCTAGTATTACTTAGGTTTATAATTTAACAATGACTATCTTTCTAACAGTTTTTTAGCAAATTCTTATCTCAATTGTAACTGTTTTTGCTAAAGTTCTCAAATACTTAAAAGATTCTTAATATTTTCAGGTGTTTTCTACAGTTATATTGCTCAGTGTTTAGTTATTTTTGTGTATATAAATGTAGTAGTTTAATTATTTTGATAATTAAGGAGATTTTATTACCAGTGTTATATATAAATATTGTTCATGCACATATGTCTAGAAATTTCAGTATGCAGTGTTTTGTCGAGTGGTAAATATCTTTTCAAGGAATACTCTAAACAAAATACAAAACAGTAAAGATAAGTGGTAGCTTTCTTCCATTGATCAGTGATGATAGCTATTGTGAGTTGGGAGTCAGGCAGAAATAAACCTTGTATCTGCTTTAATAGAAATACCAAAGTGAATGAATTCTATCTGAGAAATGTCAATAATGGCAAAGAAGGAAACCACTGGGATGCCCAGACATATTTGAGCAAGTTTCTGTTAAGACACATAGCCAGGCAGAAACTTTAGAAGCACTCATACAGCCTTAGCCTTATTGTCAGCCAGGATGTGCCTTATGGCTTACATGTCCTGATTGCACTATGTAGGTATACCTACAAATGATAAAACAGATGTATTCCATGTGAAAATAGGGGCAAGGGAAAAGGTATCTCACAGACAATCAAAAGCCTTTCTAAAACAGAGCAGTAATAGATGCTTGATTTAGTGAGGAAAATAAAATATGTCTATCTGCATAGACTCCAGTGGGTGAGTTGTATACTAGTAGGAATGTAATAGTTGTATATAGTGAGCATAGGTAATTCAACAACTACTAAATGCCAAATATAAACTTTTTGCCTTTTAGGTTTTAACAGCTGAGTGAATTAAAAAAAGCTATTCATAATTTTTTTAGGAATATGAGAATGAATTTTGCATTCAAAGAGCTACAGGTCAAAGTGTTTTTTTCGAGTTTTGAGACATCTGGCAAGACATGTACAGCAGGCAAGTATCTTCTCTGACAGATATGTCTGGAGCAGACTGACAACAAAAGATTCTCCCTTGTATTACTCAGAGTCTTTTTGACTATAGTTTGTGTATCCAGGTGAACACTATAAATCCAGCTGCAAACACTCTCAGACTGTATGCCTTTGTCTTGTCATCTCCACCCCATGAGATAATCAAGCTCCCTAAAATTATATTTTGGGTTAATGAAATAAAACTCTTTTAGACAAACAAAATTTGCCACCATAAACAAACATTTTCTATCTTTCTATGTATCTATGTATGTATCTATGTATCTATGTATCTATCTATGTATCTATCTATCTATCTATCTATCTATCTATCTATCTATCTATCTCTTTCTGGGGTCTCATAGCTTTGGCTCCCTGTAACTCACTTTGTAGACCAGGCTGGTCTCTAACTCACAGAGACCAACCTGCCTCTGAATCCCAAGTGCTGGAATTAAAGGTGGGTAGTGCTATGCTCAGGTTGCAATACTTTTTTATTTCTTATGTTATTTTATTTGTTTTTAAATGACCTTAGACAATTCATTTTATTATTGAAAAAAGGTAAAACTCTATCAATTTGCAATCAAATAGAAAGTTATAGGTCATATTTTTTTGTTTTCTATTTTTTTTGTTTAAAAATGAAATAGAGTTGGAATCAAAGACCTTTTAAAAATAGTTGTAAAAGAGTGATTCCTGAAGCAATTTTATTTTTATTATCAAAAATCTTTTCTAAGAGATATGGAGATAGCTTAGTGGGTAAAATGCTTGTTGTGCCAACATAAAGATCTGAGTTTGATCCCTAACACTGACATAAAGATGGCAGAAATGGTGGCATACACTTCTAAACTCAACACTTGGAAGATGAGTGGATATCTGAGGCTCTCTATCTAGCAAGCATAGTCTATTCTCAGAGCTCCAGTCCAGTGAAAGACCCTGTCTCAAAAACCAGGATGGGCAGAACTGAGGAACAACATCTGAGGTTGTCCTTTAAAGGTACATGAATAAATAATATAATGACATCATTTTTCTCTTCCCTCTGTTCCCTTCAAGCCCTCTCTCATGTACCCATTTTTTTTGCTTCTTTCAAATTTATGGTGTCTTCTTCCATTAATCATTATTTCATACATACATATATATGTATACATATATATCTCAATAACTAAGCATACACTGTTCAGTTTGCATACTGTTACTGTATCTATGTTTTCAGTAGGCTCATTTTTATTAATGAGGAAAGTGACTCTTAGAAATAAAGAAGTTTCACATACATGTGTCTGCTGTACATATATGTAGGGAAGAGCAAACATGGAAAAGTGATATGTGCAACATTGTCCCTATTGTCAGGTGGTTTACTCTTAGATGTTTTGCTTTTGTGCAAGCTGAAAAACAAGGGAAAATGGGTTCAATACTACGTGATAATACCTGCTATGACAGGGAAAAGTTAATGCCAGAAGGTTGATCAAAACAACAACAACAACAACAACAACAACAACAACAACAAAAACATACTCTTTGAGCCAGAATTGCTGTCTCATTCCTACAATCCCAATACTTGGGGTTGAGGCAGGAGTAAGATTCCTATTAATTTGGGGCCATACTGGGATATCTAAAAAGTAGTAGGCTGGCCAGGGATTTTCAAAAGAGAAAAACTTCATTAAATGTATTTATTTTGAGGAAATAACACTTTGACCACAAAGTAAATGATGAGGAAGAGTCTGCCAAGGCATAATCTGAGTAAAAACAACTAAGGTAGAAATGTGTTTGATCAATTTTACATGGCAGCATCATATTTACATGGATATTGTGACATGGAGATAAAACTTCATTTGAAATCTACATAGTCCATAACTATTTTATAATGTCTTTTTATGCAGGTACTACTTTTAAAGATGTATTTATAAAGCTATTTTCTATATACAAGTTGCTTGTAATTCAAAAGTTTCCTTGCAACTTTAGCAATATTTTTAAGGGTGAGGTTAGTTCCAGGCTGTGCTTTCTCTTGAAAAAAAAAAAAAGAAAAAAGTCACTTATATTCTCCAGCAGCTGTAATACACCATGAATATTAAATTAAAATCAATTGCATACTTACTTATCCCACTCTAGGGATAAAAAGCATAACCTAACTTCAAATTAACTTCCACTTTAAAAACTTCATTTCAAAAGCTTAGGGTGCTTTCTGGCAAAGTTTGGTATCCCTCTGTCTCCTCATTAGAAATCATATACAGTTATTTTAGGCATACTTAGGGCAAAAAGTAAATAGTACAAAGTAAGTCCACAAAAAATACAATGTGCACCAAGCAGATCCATCAACTCAAATTTTTCCCCTGTGGATTATTAATGATCTTTGGAAATCTAGACAGAAGAATTAGATGTTCTCCTACCTCCAGTGATGAGACAGGAATGAATTAAAGTCCTAACACTCCTGTGGTTAATGATCACCTAGGTGGGGTTGGGTGCTACAAAGCATGGTATATTTATTCAGGTCTAGTAAAGCCTTATTTGAAATGCTCACATTCTAATAATTTATTTTATGCTCAGACAAAAAATGAGGATGTACAAGAAGTGGTCACCATAGCTCCCAGTAGAATGCAGACAGACATAGCCCAGAATGTTTATATTTGTCATGCGGTACTCCTTAGACTGCTGCATAAGGTGGCATGGTCCAGTGTGGGAAAGGAGGGCTGATATCCATGACTTAGAAGGAGGCCAGGGCATGACAAGATGAGAAGTATTGCAGTGACAGTTGATAAGAGAGTATGGTGTAATATATGACTTCTCAGAAGTGAGAATGAATATTTATGATGAGGATATAATAATGCAGCAATAGTAGATAACGCTATGGCACTTTTGATATTATTTTGAGAGAAGATGGGAAAAAGTTGTAAACCAATTCCAGCATTTAAACGAAGGGCAAAAGGAAAAGGTTTGAATAAAATAGCTATTGAAAAAAGACTAAGGGATTTGGATGCTCTGTCTATGGCAGGGAGGAGAATATTTCAAAGACTAAGGAATAAAGTGAAGTTTATTAATACTGAGACATAGGAAACACAAAGCAAAGGCCCTCCTAGGTTTTGCATCCATTACACTTGGTAAAATACAATTCTGATATTTTCCAAATAGCCCTGACACATTGGTGAGAGAAGAGCATCATTTGAAGACAGCTGGTATGGGAAATGAGAAAGTGGAGTCTGGCTGTGTATTCAAGGTGCTTTTTTTTAGCTAGGATGTGAACCTTAAGACATACCATCCAGTGCAACTGTGGGAAAGGCGAGATGCTACAGTAGAGACTGCAGTCTTTAACAGTTCCTGAGACACAGCCTTCAGAAAAGGAGATAAAAGGAGCCTGGAAGGGCAAGGAGTGTTTAGTCTCAGGAGAGCCGCTTTTTAGCTGCATTAGAGGAAAATATGAATAAAGATGGAAGAAAGGGGATGTCAGAGAGTTGAGACGTTTTCATTTTCTGAAATGTTGGTGTTCAGGGATGGATGGAAAGCTTCTCAGTGTTAAAGCCATGGGAGTTATGCTTAGTAGCAACTTCCTACAGTCTTCATCCAAGTCTTGAAATGTAAACACCCTTTCCAACTATCTGTACAGATCATATGAGCCATGTCTAGTCTAAAGCATACATTCTTGATGTTTTATTCCTCATGTCTAGGAAGTGTGGAGGGCTTCAACACATTCTAAACTTGGGTACAATGAGATTGCAGTGAACCAAATCACCATGTATTAAGAAATGTGAGTGCTACTCAGGTTACATTTAGGAAGTCATCTCCGATGCTAGTGCATTCAAAAATTTTTCCCACCTTTTTTTTCTTTTAGCTTCAGTGAAACTGGGTTTATGTTGATGTCTTTGATCTACTTAGACTTGAGTTTTGTGCAAGATAATAGATATGGATCTATTTGCATTCTTCCACAAACTATCATCCAGTTATGCCAGCACCATTTGTTGAAGTTTTTTTTTTTTTCTATTGTATATTTTGGCTTCTTTGTCAAAGGTTAGGTGTTCTTGCTGTGTGTCAGGTTCTTCAGTTTGATTCTATTGATCCACATGTTTGTTTGTATGCCAATACCAAACTTTGTTTTTTTTATTATTGTAGCTCTATAGTAGAGCTTCAGAGATAGTGATACCTCCAGAAGTTCTTTTATTGAAAAAAAATTGTTTTGGTGATCCTGGGCGTTAGTGTTCTGACCCACTTCCTAGAGTCTGACCAATGGCCTGAGAAGGTCATGAAGTCCTTGAGAAGACTCTTACCCTTCACATTCCTTTTTTATTTCTTTTCTTACCT
The DNA here is from genome assembly GCA_004025045.1 of Sigmodon hispidus. NCBI lineage: Eukaryota > Metazoa > Chordata > Mammalia > Rodentia > Cricetidae > Sigmodon > Sigmodon hispidus. The sequence goes on from PVIH01000290.1 coordinate 348,921, forward strand.
CCCTTGATAGAGGGCAAGTGTCAAATTCTTTCTTTCTTTCTTTTTTCTTTCTCTTCCTTTCTTTCTTTCTATCTTTCTTCTTTTCTCTCTCTCTCTCTCTCTTTACCCTCATTTTTAATAACATAAAGTCTCTTCATGAGATTGCAGCCTATACGAGTATCTCTTTCTGTGGTGCACACCCACACTGACCAATATCCACCCAGCTACTAGGGCCCATTTCTGCTAGCTACAGGTACTCGTAATTTATCATAATGTAACACTAGGTTTCTTGGTTTTTTTCATATGAAGATGAGTATTGTTCTTTTAAGGTCTATGGAGAATTATGTTAGGATTTTGATGAAGAATTGCATTGAATTTGTAGATTGCTTTTTGGCAAGATCGCTATTTTTACTGTGTTGATTCAACCTATTCAGGAGCATAGGAGATTGTTCCACTTACTGATACCTTCTTCACCTTCTTTCTTCAATGACTTAAAGTTCTTGACATACAGGTCTTTCACTTCTCACCCAGAAAGTGATGGAAGCAGATGCAGAGATACACAGCTAAGCACTGGGTCAAGCTCCCAATCTAGTTAAAAAAAGGGAGGAGAGATTATATGAGCAAAGGGGTCAAGATCATGATAATGAAACCTGCAGAGACAGCTGACCTGAGCTATTGAGAGCTCCCTGACTCTAAAATGACAGCTGGGAAACCTGTATGGGACTGAACTAGGCCCTCTGAATGTGGATGACAGTCACTGGCATGGACAGTTTGTGGAGCCTCTGGATGCCTGACAAGAATTTATTTATTCTTAGTTCATGAATTGGCATTTTGGAGCCCATTGCCTCCAGACAAACACCTTGCTCAGTCTTGATTCTAGGGAAAGGGGCTTGGTCCTGCCTAAACTAGATATGGTAGACTGCATTGACTCATCCTAGATGTCCTTACCCTCTCTGAGGAATAGAGGTGGGCATGGGACGGGAGAAAGAGAGATGACTGGGAAGAGGGGAGGGAAGGGAACAGTGGTGGGTATGTATAAAACATAAACAAAACAAAACCACACTACCACCAACAAAAACTTTTAAATAAATGAAATTAATTTCTAAGGGAAAAAAAAGAACTGTGGATCAGCCACATGAATGAGTTTACTTCTCAAATATCCTGTAAAGAAAGTGTCTAGTTTAGGAAACTAAAACATTAAGGAGATCATTCAAATCATGTTTTCATTAAGCAGTGGGGGAGAATTAGTCCTTTGTCCCTTTAGTAGAAGGGAAGTTAATGTAAATCAACCTGGATTACTTCCTCTCCCTAGCTGGAGAAAATTGCTTAATACGTCATACTCTGAGAACCTGATGTTTTTCTTTTATGATCATTAAAACAATGATTCTCAGGTGTTCTCATGCTGTGATCCTTTAATACAGTTCTTCATGCTGTAGTGACCCCAACCATAAATGATTTTTGTTGCTACTTCAGAATTGTAATTTTGACCCACTCTCCATGTACTACTGACTTTAATAATTTTTAAAATGAACTTTTTTGTTGGCCTACAAAATGAAGGTTCTCTTCTATATTACTGTGTTTTCCTCATATTTGTATGTCATTTTTCTCCTCCTCCATCTCCCTACTGCACTGCTTACTCTGTCACCCCAAGTAACACTCCTCTATCTGCTTTTGGTGTTATACACACATGTGTATGACACATACATGTGGGAGAAAACAGATGCTCTTTTGTCTTTCACCCCTCCATTCCCATTTTTCTCTTCCTTTCTTTTTGTCCTCCATATTTGTATGTTTGAAATATTAAACCCTTTCATTCCTAATGCTCCCCACCCCTGTGGCAGCTACTCAGCTAGCTCTGTACTCCCACATTTGAGAGCCACTGAGCTTTCAGTGTTCTAGTCTGTCCTTGGTCTTACTATGATGTGACTGCAGGTTTCCATAGGAACAAACATGACCCAACACTCCCTGATCCCATTATCATCTGACAGGCAACAAATCCTGTCCTGTGAGTTATCTTCTAAATGTAGCTGGGTTAGCTTTCAGATGTGGGTATCAGGTCAGTCAGCAAAAAAGGAGAAGGGCTGTTATTGTCATCTGTTCTTGAAGCCCTAGGAGAGAGAGTACTGAGAAGGAACTGTCTGTCCAACTTCCAGAATGGCCATTCAACTCTGATGTAAAAAAAGGCACAGGGCCACCATAGGGCTCCCTGAGAGGTCCATCTTCTTACAGGGTAGTAGATGGAGTTCTTTGAGATTATAATTTACAAAAGATAAATGTATTTTTCTAGTCTCTTTTTTTTTTTACCAGCACTGGATTAATATTATGCTAATAAATTATCTGGTAAGCAAGAAAAAATAAACATCAAAAGTTTAATTATCAATTTAATGCCCATTTCTATTAAGAAAATTATATTTTACAATGACCTATCCTTGTGAGTGCTGGGATCAATGTCAGTCCATCTGCTTGGAACCTGAGTGCTGGTTCCATTAGGATGATGGGCCTTGCTATTGACAATATGATTTTTCCCTAGATCTATCCCAACCAATGTTTCGACTTATTCAATAGTACTTTTTCATATTACTGTAAAATAAATCAGTGTCTTGGTTCTCTCTTTTATTGTTTTACATTCTAGAATGCTGGTATATTCCATGACAACACGAACTCCATGTGTTCTTTTTTTCTGATTAATATATTTCAATGAGTTTTGTTACAAATGCATAATGAGTACAATAATCACTGCTTATAAATAGCATCTGGATGCACAAACTAACCCCATCTATTAATTTTTGTTAATGTTGGTTGTTTCCAGTTTGTCAAAGTACATTAAAAACATATTATGATACTAAGTGAACACTAAAATTAGCATATCTTAATACATGCACCTATCCCAGATTGAAATCCATTATTTAGATTGATGTTGTATTTCTCTTGTGCTTGTAATTGAATTCTCCATTGGAATAGATAGTAACTATTCGGATGAGAAAATTAGAATTTCTCCAACCAGAAGGGGACTTCATTGCACAGTTAAGTTATCATGCTCAAATTTTATATGTTGTTTCTCATTTTTTTGTTGTTGCAATTCTTTTACAATTGATAAGTAACAAAACAAAATGAGATTCTAAGAGTTCTTGCTTTGTTAATACTGTTTGCAACATTTGCTTTCTTTTAATGTTTTCTCAGACCTGGTAATATCACAGGGAAGCCCATTACCATGGGGTAGTTTTCACAATGAATCCTACAGTTCATGCAGAGTTTACATTAAGAATCACTGGAAAACCTTGTATTCTCATAGTACTCTACCAACCACAGTAAAACTTTGCCGGTATAGTCTTTTTGTAGAAAGATTTGACATAATCAGAATCATATAGCAACTCGAGATCATAAATATGGCTTTCTTCCATTGCATTCCAAAGCTCCAAATTGTGCCAAGGGATTTATTTCTTTAAAAAAAATACCAATTATTTGATAGTTATAAAGAAATAATATTTGTTATTTTAATTTTAAAATTTATAATACAATAATAGTAACAACCTTCAAATATATACACAGGTAGAGAGGGAAGAGGCTGTGTGGACCATCTTCAGCTTTCTTTGCTTTTCTGTTTTTCTGTTTTTTGGAGGCAGAGTCCCATATAGCCCAGGCTGCCATATGACTTGATATGTAGTTGAGACTAGTTTTGAACCCCTAATTCTTCTGACTCCACCTCTCCAATTCTGAGATTACAGGCATGCATCACTATGACTATCTAGAATTTTTCAACGATATGAAAATATAGAGGTTGCTAATCTAAATTAATTAACTATTATGAGCTCATACAAAATATAAAAGCATCAGTGATTTCTCTTCCAGGTTTTAGTCTCAACTCATGGGACTCATTATAAGAAAATTTGATATTTACCAAACTTAATCTATAAGAACAGTTATATTAATGTAATGGCAACTTTGTTGAACATCAAATTTTCTTTTATGAGAGTCATAGAATATGGGTTAAAATTTTTAATATCTATGTGACTTTTTACCTTTGTATAATTATTTATTGAGAGGGAGAATGTAAAAATGTATTATATGCATTAGTACAGCCAGAGTCAAATATCTATAAATAGCAAACATTATTAGAATCATATTTGCATTTCTATTGTCATGAAAATATTTGTGTTCTAATTTAGACTTCCCTATTTTATTACTCTCATTAATGCCTCTCAGTAAGAGATAATCAAAAAGAAATTTACATAAGTGTGTAAAAAATGCAAGCTTACTTTGGCAAATGGGACTCATCCTGGTCACTATTTTCCAGAGTGACACTTCACTGACAACCATTGTACTTAGATTGTAAGAGATTATATAATATAGCAATTAATAAAGACACAACAATTAAATTTGGTTTTGAACCTTGATGTATTCTTATACTAAGCTATACTTGCTCCTTATACAGAGATAAACTGATATGTTTCCATATAATATCAATGTAAGCATAAACTTATGCTAAAGAAGAAAAAGTGAATGCCATGTTGACTACATGGCTTGGTGTCTGATTTGTGCTAACAGAAGTCTATATAACCTAGATAAAAGGAAGAAAATACATTTTGTAATAGAAAAACACGGGGGATTCAGAGCAAAACTGGTGACTGGGAAGAGAGTATGACAACCAAATAGTGTTCAGTAGGAGGAAGGTCACTGGATTTGAAGATATAAAGAGACTGGGAATCTAAGCAGATAGACGAGCCAGACAACACTGGAAATGTAAAAGACACAGGTTCATATTTCACCATGAAATGTTTGAGAGCTTTGAAATATGCTTACAAATGAAGTTTTCATACATGAACAAAAGTAAATAATGAATAGCAGTTCAGTGACTAATTTGTTTTAGGCACTTGATAGCTAAGTATGCATATTGATATTGAATTTGATGGCTTAAAACCATCACATAGCTAAGCTCTATTTTTATTTGACTCACCTGCATTTAATAATTTTATCCTCATAATTTTGAAGTTGAAATGCATTTTTTTCAGAGTGACTACTCAGCAATTATGATTGTAATAAAAAATAAAGATAAATATGACTAATTCACATTACAATAATAAAGTAAGATATTTAGTAGTTGACAATTTTATTCTCTCAAGAAAACATAAATGCTGGAACTTAGCCTGACCTCCAGTGACTAAATGTTCATTGACCTACAATATTCAGCAAAAAAGCAAGGTTAATGTAATAATAGAACTGAGCTTCAAACAGACTTAGCGTCCACTATTTCTAAGACGATTCTCCCTATTAAAGAACATGTCAATGTAAGCTTGCTTATTCAGCAGAGAATATAGTGTGAACTGACTATTTTGCTTCAGTACTCTTATACATATGAAAATATGAAAACTTCAATTATTGTGTAGAGTCATGTTTTGATAAATGTTGCTATTTCTATTTGTTGGCTTGCCTCGAGATTCTAACTGTTTTTTTGTGGATGTAAAGCAGTTTAAGCTTGTTAGATCAATCTGTTACCATAACAGATAGTCATAAGCATTTACAAACATCTCTTAACCTAAAAGTTATATAATAATATATTTAAGAGACTCCTTAGTGTAATTCAGAATAATCAGCCATCTATGTATCTTAAAAGATTTATTCTAGAAATATTTAAATGTAAAACATGATTTTGTGGCATAAAGTATGAAATAATTACATGGATGAACTAGTGCAATAATAAATTTGTTTTATGATTTTTAAAATAATAAAAGTAAAAAGGATTCTATATAACAAACATCCTTTAAAGAGAGTATCATTTTGGGTTACAATAACATATAAAACACATAATTCTGGAAACAAATATAGATGTCAGCACAATAAAGAAAAAAACCACTTATAGTCTTCATGTGTTTCATTGTGAATGCCTCTTAACTAAAGGGAGTACATTTCAAAAGGATACGTTTTTGTAGTTAGGCTGACAGGTTTCAGAAGTATAATCTCTTTTGTCTCATTGTTGAGAAGGATATCAGAAAGCCAAAAGAAATATTTTATACTCCATTATATAAATCACAATTAACATAAAAATAAAGTACAAACAAAATAAATTAACAAAACACATTTAAACAGCTACTCTTGCTTAGTAATCTTGACAGTATATGTAGTCCCTATTGCAATATATGTATATAACAAATGAGTCATTCTTCACATAAATAAAGCATTAACATATTTCATAGAGGTATGTGAGATGGTTCTAAGACTTTAAATTATCAAGCAAGGAAATCAGGACAAATGTATTATCTGCTCTTTGGATACAGAGCACTGTTGGCTTGACATAGTTGACTGCTACTGATATTTTGTCAGTGTCCCATGGTTTAATTGGCAGTACATGTTAGACAGCAGAGAAAATGACACTCTTTTTGAAGATCCATATAAGTTGGTAGAACAATATTCATGTTGATTCTAAGTCCTACAGACAATTTCCTCACACAATGATGATTTTGAAAAGATCCAAGCTGAGCAACACAGAACTCAGTAGGGGTTCACTAGTGATTGTGGCTAGGATCAATCACAACCACTGACTCTTTGTCCATACTACACAAAAATAATACGCTCTACAGGGGAAAATGGATTATCTGTTACTGGGCTATGATGAAGATAGTGGTGGAGTTATAATTATGACTTTTTGTGAAAATACACAGTACTATAATTAGAAAAAATGGACTATTCTCTTAATGTGCAATCACAGGAAATTTAACAAAGTAAAGTGTATTGATGTACTTTTCTTAATTTTTATGCTACATGAACATATCTTGTTTTTAGAAATTAATTCATGAGTAATAAGTATAGTGATTAATGACAAGTAGACATAGGCCATACTAAATGCCATTATTATTATTTGATCACTCATTATTCAACTTTGTGTATTTTTTTTGTCAGTATAGTTAATAGTTTTTTTCCTTCTTCTTTATTTATTTTGTATTTATCAAGAAAAACAGTAAAATGAATTTAAAATGCTCATAAGTTAGCGATAACTATGAAGAAGATAAATAATAATAAGCATGGCTTATCAAGGGTAGAAATACAAATAAGATTGCTACACATATATTTACTTTGTGTTCAGCTTTCCCTCTGAATTTTTTTTCATCCCTGTATATCCTTATTCAAGGTCCCTTCCTCCTCCCACCACATCAGGTCATTTTTTCTTCTCCAAAACTCCCCATCCCCTCCCTGGGCAGGGAGCAGACAGTCTTATGGTCCCACTGACCCAATAATGCTTAGATCAGTCTCCACTCCTGGCAAATCCAGTTTTGTCCCCTCTCCCTCAAGAATGAGTCAGGTGTTCCTATAGTTGGAGTGGGATCCAAAGGGTCAGTCCAGGGTGTTTCTGATCCCAAGCTGTTCAGTGGTTGTGGTTTGCAGCTTAGGCATGCTTGGTTTTTTTACTTGTTCGTTTGTTTAGAGACCACTAATGAGTGAGTACATCCCCTGCTTATCCTTCTGAGTTTGTGATACCTCACTCAGGAGGATATTCTCCAAATCCATCCATTTGCCTGTGAATTTTAGGATATCATTTTTCCTTACTGCTGAGTAGTACTCCATTGTTAGATGTGCCACAGTTTGTTAATCCTTTCTTCAGTTGAGGGACATCTAGGTTGTGTCCAGGTTCTTGCTATTACAAATAATGCTGCTATGAACATAGTTGAGCTAATACCTTTGGAGTATGAATGTGCCTCTTTAGGGTATACACCCGGAAGTGGTATTGCTGGGTCCTTGGGGAGATTGATTCTCCATTTTCAGAGAAACCTCCATATTGCATTCCAAAGTGGCTGAACAAGCTTACACTCCCACCAACATTGGAGGAGTGTTCCCCTTGCTCTGCATCCTCTCCAACATAGGCTGTCATCTGTGCCTTTTATCTTAGCCAATCTAACAGGTGTTAGGTGGTATCTCAATGTTGTTTTGATTTGCATTTCTCTGATGGCTAAAGATGATGAGCACTTTTTCAGGTGCCTATCAGCCATGTGTAATTTCTCTGCTGAGAATTTCCTTTTTAGAACTGTACCCCATTTTTTGATCAGGTTATTCAAGGTTTTGGGCTCTAGACTCTCGAGCTCTTTTATATATCTTAGAGATCAGTCCTCTATCACTTGTAGGGTTGGTGAAAATCTTGTCCCATTCTGTAGGCTGGTGTTTTGTCCTATTGACAGCGTCCTTGGCTTTGCAAATGCTTCCTAGCTTCAAGAGATCCCACTTATTGATTGCTGGTCTTAGTGTCTGTGCCACTGGTGTTATATTTAGGAAGTGGTGGCCTGTGCCAATTTGAAGAAGTGTATTTCCCACTTTCTTTTCTATCAAGTTCAAAGTGGCTGGGTTTAAGTTGAGGTCTTTGATCCACTTGGATTTGAGTTTTGTGCAGTGTGACAGGCTCAGATCTATTTGCATTTTTCTACACACTTCCATCCAGCTATGCCAACACCATTTGTTAGATATACTATCTTTTTTCAATTGAATGTTTTGGGCCTCTTTGTCAAAGATCAGGTGTTCATAGGTTTTTGGGTTAATGTCTGGATCCTCAATTCTATTCCATTGGTCCACAAGTCTGTTTTTATGCCAGTACCAGGCTGTTTTTATTACTGTAGCTCTATAGTATAGCTTGAAGTCAGGGATGGTGATACCTCCTGAGGTTCATTTGTTGAATAAAATTGTTTTGGCAATCTTGGCTTTCCTGTTATTCCAAATGAAATTGAGCATTGTTCTTTCAAGGTCCAAAAAGTATTGTGTTGGGATTTTGATGGACAGTACATTGAATGTGTAGATTGCCTTTGGTAGAATTGCCATTTTCACTATGTTGATCCTACCAATCCAGGAACATGGGAGAGCTTTCCATTTTTCTGATATCCTCTTCAAATTCTTTCTTCAGTGGTTTAAAATTTTTGTCAGATAGGTCTGTTACTTCTTTGGTTATAGTTACTCCAAGGTATTTAATAATATTTGCTGCTTTTATGAAGGGTAATGTTTCCCTTATTTCTTTTTCAGCTCTTCTATCTTTAGTGTATAGAAGGGCTACTGATTTCTTTGAGTTAATCTTGTATCCTGCTAAATTGCTGAAGGTGTTTATCAGCCATAGCAGTTCCTTGGAAGAATTTTGTGGGTCACTTATGTATACAATCATATCATCTGCAAATAAAGAAAGCTTCACTTCCTCTTTTCAAATTTGTATGCCCTTAATCTCTTTTCGTTCCCTTATTGCTTTAGCTAAAACTTCAAGAACTATATTGAATAGATAAGGGGAGGGAAGACATCCTTGTCTAGTTCCTGACTTTAGTGGGATTGCTTTGAGGTTTTCTGCATTAAATTTGATAGTGGCTATCAGCTTCTTGTAAATTGCCTTTATTATATTTAGGTATTCTCCCTGTATTCCTGATCTCTCCAGGGCTTTAATCATAAAAGAGTGTTGGATTTTGTCAAAGGCTTTTTCCGCATCAAAGTATATGATCGTGTGGTTTTGTTCTTTTAATTTGTTTATATGATGGATAACATTCACAGTTTTTCATATATTAAACTAGCCCTGCATTTCTGGGATGAAGCCTACTTGGTCATGTTGGATGATATCTTTTATACATTGTTGTATATGGTTTGCCAAAATTTTGTTGGGAATTTTCGCGTCTATATTCATGAGGAAAATTGGTCTGTAATTCTCTTTCTTTGTTGTGTCTTTGAGTGGCTTGGGTGTTAGGGTAATTGTGGCCTCATACAAGGAATTTGGCAATATTCCTTCAGTTTCTACTGTGTGAAATAGTTTGAGGAGTAATGGTAGTAATTCTTCTTTGAATGTCTGGTAGAATTTGGCACTGAAACCATCTGGACCGGGGCTTTTTTTGGGGGGAGGCTTTTAATGACAGCATCAATTTCCTTAAGGGTTATAGGCCTGTTTAGGTAATTAATCTGATCTTCATTTAATTTTGGTAGATGGTACCTGTCCAGAAAGCTGTCCATTTCTTCTAGGTTTTCCATTTTTGTGGAATACAGATTTTCAAAATATGATCTGATAATTCTCTGTATTTCCTGGGGGTCTGTTGTTATGTCCCCATTTTCATTTCTCATTTTGTTGATTTGAACACTCTCTCTCTGTTTTTTGATTAGTTTGGTTAAGGGCTTATCTATCTTGTTAACTTTCTCAAAGAACCAACTCTTAGATTTGTTGACTCTTTGTATTGTTCTTTTTGTTTCAATTGTATTGATTTCAGCTCTAAGTTTGATTATTTCCTGCCGCCTACTCCTTAGAGATGAGTTTGCTTCTAATTGTTCTAAGTCTTTCAGCTGAGCTGTTAGGTCTCTAGTGTGGGATTTCTCTAGGTTTTTCATATAGGCATCTAGCACTATGAATTTTTCTCTTAAGACTGCTTTCATTGTGTCCCACAAGTTTGGATACGTTGTGGATTCATTTTCATTAATTTCTTCTTCGACCCAGAGATGGTTCAGCTGAGTGATGTTTAGTTTCCATGAGTTGGTGTGCGTTCTTTGGGTTTTGATGTTGTTGAACTCTAACTTTAGGCCCTGGTGGTCCGATATGTTACAAGGGATTATTTCCATTTTTTTTGTATCTGTTGATATTTGCTTTATGACCAATTATGTGGTCAATTTTGGAGAAAGTTTCATGAGGAGCTGAGAAATATGTATATTCCTTTGCCTTTGGGTGGAAGCTTCTGTAGATATCTATTAAATCCATTTGCATCATAACCTCTTTTAGACTCCTTATTTCTCTGTTGAGACTCTGTCTGGTTGATCTATCCAGGGTTGAAAGTGGGGTATTGAAGTCTCCCACTATTGGAGTGTAAGAAGTGATGTGGGATTCGAGCTTTAGCAGTGTTTCTTTTACATAAGTAGGTGCCCTTATATTAGGGGCAAAAATATTTAAGATTGAGATCTCCTCTTGACCAATTTTTCCTGTGATGAATAAGTAGTGACCATCTTGGTCCCTTTTAATTGCTTTTAGCTTAAAGTCTACTTTGTTAGATATTAGGATTGCAACCCCTGCTTGTTTCTTAGGACCATTTGACTGTACAATCTTTTCCTAACCCTTTATTCTAAGCCTGTGACTGTCTTTGCGGTTGAGGTGTGTTTCTTGTAGGCAGCAGAAGAATGGCTTCTGTTGTTGTGTCCATCTTGTTAGTGTGTGATGTTTTATAGGAGAGTTGAGACCATTGATATAAGGGAAATTAGTGCCCATTGATTCATATTTCCTGCTATTTTTGGTGGTAACTTGTTTGTATTTCCTTTCTCTGGGGTATTCTTCTGTGGAAATATTTTTTTGTTTCTGATTTTGTGGGTATATCTGGGGTCCTTAGGTTGGAGTTTTCCCTCTAATACTCTCTGTAGTCCTGGATTGGTAGATAGATATTCTTTCAGTCTGACTTTGTCCTGAAATACCTTGTTTACTCCATCTATTGTGATTGATAATTTTGCAGGGTATAGTATTCTCGTTTGGCAGCCATGCTGTTTAAGCGTCTGTATAACTTCTGACCAAGCCCTTCTAGCTTTCATCGTTTCCATTGAATAGTCAGGCGTTATTCTGATGGGTCTGCCTTTATATGTAAGTTGGCCCTTTTCTTTTGCAGTTCTTAAAATTTTTTCTTTGTTCTGTATGTTTTGTGGCTTGATTATAATGTGGCGTGCTGACTGTTTTTTGGGGTCATATGTATTTGGTGTTCTGTAAGCTTCTTGTATCTTTATAGGCATTTCCTTCTTCAGGTTAGGGAAGTTTTCTTCTATGATTTTATTGAAAACATTATCTGTGCCTTTGAGCTGATATTCTTCTCCTTCTTCTATTCCTATTATTCTCAAATTAGGTCTTTTCCTGGTGTCCCAGATTTCCTGAACATTATGAGTTATGGCTTTTTTAGTTTTACTATTTTCTTTGACTGATATATCTATTTGAGCTACTGAGTCTTCTACTTCAGACATTCTATCTTCCATCTCTTGAACTCTGTTTGTTATCCTTTTATCTGTGATTCCAGCTTTTTTCTTCAGATTTTCTATTTCCATCTTTGTCTCATTTTGTGCCTTTTTTATTGCTTCTATTTCAGCTTTTAGTTCCTGGCATGTTTCTTTCATAGATTTTCATCTCTTCCAATTTTTTGTTTATATTTTCTTCTATTTCTTTAAGACTATTTTTCATATCTTCTTTGAGAGCTTTGATGATCATCAAAAAGGAAATTTTGGTGTTGTTTCCTTCTCTTTCCTCTTCATTGCTCAGTTCATGTCTTGTATTTGTAAGATTGCCGCCTTCTTCTGGATTTACCTTGTTGTTCTTTGTATTATCATGTAAGTTTTTGCACTGACATTTGCCCTTGGCTTCAGTGGTTCATGATTATGTGGCTTCTGGTCAGTTGTGGCACTCAGGCTTGTGTGCCTCCTGTCACCTCTCTGGGCGGGGTCTGAGTCTGAGTCTGTCCTTCAGGGATCCCAGTTGTTATCTGTTCTCTCAGTTGGAGGTGGAGGTGGGTAGCTGTGCAAATTCCCTCAGCAGCAGCTGTGGTTATGGTGACAGGCAGACTTTATCTGCACCTACTACAGAGTGGGCTGGGACTCACTCTGCAGACAGCACCAGATCCCGGAAGCAGAACCGGAACCAATGGGCATGTATTTAAATATATTTGAATTACTCATATTTGTTTTAACAGTTATGAACATATTCAACACATATAATTATATGATCTCAAAGTTAGAATACTTAAAGCTTGTCAAATAAATCCATGACAAGTCTTCAAGGATCCTGATATTAAGACTCTTGTCTTTATACACACAAACACACTCACACACATACACACATTAATAACAATTAAAGAATAAGATTTCATGAGTAGAACAAGGAGTTATCATAGAAATGTTTTAGAAGAGAAAACTATAATAATCTTTTAATCTCAAAATAATTTTTTTTAAATTTGAAAATTAAAAAATTAAAATTATCAAACCACTATTCTAAGTTTCAAACTTTCTTTCCCCATAAACTTTAGGGCACACAATATATACCCTCAAATTATCTCAGTAAACATGACTCACATATTGTTTGTTTTCTGCTTTATACTTTGACAGAAGTGACTTCCATGGCATATTTCACTTGAAGCCCAATGTATTTACTATGTGGATTTTTAAGATGTTTGTCAATTTTAAACTGTATAAAACAGAGTATAGCAGTTTTTTAATAAAGTAACTAAATATGCCCCTGATTGAAGTGGGATTATGTTACGTTATAAATATTTGTCCCTTGTCCTGGCTTAATAAAAAGCTGATTAGCCAGAGGCAAGCAGGAAGTATGAGCAGCAGGGCTACCAGGTGAAGAAAACTTTGGAAACATCTCAGAGCAGAGCAGAGACAATGCTGCAGAGATGCCAGGAGATGCAGAGGAAAGAAATTGAAATGCTGATGAGAAAAGGTACCTAGATGCATGGCTGAACAAGAATTGAATCATGAGTTGAGTTCAGATGAAGAAGTTAGCAAGTTATGTGCCTGGGCCCTAAGTCAATTAGCGTAAAATTAATGTAAGCATCTATGTTTTTCGACAGATCTCTGGTCAGCCAGTTTGGACCACAGGCCAGACAGGCCAAGAACATAATACAACACCTGATTATTCATCAAACATCTACATTCATGAAAAAATTCCAAATACAATATTTTTATATAATGAAACATTTACCAGTAATTAAAGATATGCTACCTACAGTGATATACGTGAGTTTCAAAACATCGTGTTGACTGAAAGAAGACAGAGAAGCACAAATGAAATGACTTCATTTACATGAAGCTTAACACCAAAAAACCTGTAGTTTACATTAGCAGAATCAAACAAAGATGGTCTGCTTGAGGTTCAGAACTGACTGCAAAGACCACAGACAACTTTCTATAGTTAGAAAAATATATGTCTTGACTGGAGCAGTTATAGTGTTAAGGTCTATACACATCAAACTGTGTCAAAAATCAAAAAATTAGAAAAAACATTAACACAAAAGCAAGAAGAAAATATTTCATTCTTAAAATTATGAGCACACTTTCCCTGTGACAGATATATTCGGCTTTGTTTTATTTGTTTTCGTTTTATATTTATTGTTTTTATGTTTTGGTGCTGAATGTTGCAAGCAGAGTTCTGTGTGTACATGGTGAGCCACATTCACATCGGTGAGGATACCACTTTTAATTATCAGAGTTTTATTGTTGTTGTTCAGAAATTGTGTTGCGGGCTTTTTTTAAAAAAAATTTATTATCTATACAGTATTCTGTCTGCATGTATCCTGAAGGCCAGAAGAGGGCGCCAGATCTCATTATAGATGACTATGAGCCTCCCTGTGGTTGCTGGGAATTTGTTTTTTAACTTGCTAAATTATCTTTCAACAAATTACTTAATTTTTAAAGTTCTATTTTCTTTTATGACGTTCTCTCCCCCTCCCTCTCTCCCCTCCCCCTTTCCCTCCCTCCCTCCCCCTCCCCTTCCTTCCCTCCCCTCCCTCCTCCTCCCTCCCTCCTTCCCTCTTTCTGTGTTTCTGTGTGCACATGTGTCATTGTTTGCTTGTGGAAGTCAAGGAACAAGTAGCTACTGTTGATTCTTCTGGATTGTGGCTTCTGAGGATCAAACTTAGACTTGGAGCCAAATCCTTTTAACTACTAACCCATCTGACTGCTCCTTTGTGAGTTTGTAACACTATAATCTGAAAGCACAGGAATACTATGTCCTGTTCTCCATCTGGTCTTTCCACTAAATTACTCCTTTGCTTTCTCTTTCACAATACCCCAGAAGTTAAGCTTTCAGAAGAAAACCTTACAGTGCCTATTGTTTTTGTTGCTACATGGATATTGGATCTTTGTAAATTTTAAAATTCTTTTAGAAAGATTATTTAAATTAGGAACACTTGTGAGAAAGTTGCACAGTACTGCAAACACAAAAATCTGATGATATCTGTAATGCATTGCTAATAACACTTGCTGTAACTTAGTATTCTAACAACAATATGCGATAAAAATGATAATCACTTCAACATAGAGACTTTAGAGGTGACTTAAATGATCTGAAATCAACAATAATCACGAACACTTCTCAAAAAGATTAGTTTAGTAAAAAGAGAAAGGACAATATGTACTTGAACATTTTCAGGACACAAGGAATTTTATTCCAAACGAGACTAATAAAACATGAATAAACAGGTGAAAAAACCTTAAATAGTAATTCTATGAAGCTATTATTTATGAAAATGCTGGATGATTAATACCTAAAAGAACTGTGTAATTCAATAAACTGTATGTCACTTATTTCTACCAGAGGGATGTACTTTGAGTAACTCTGTGCATCCCAAAATATGTATTACAAATATTTATTTGCCTCTGTCTAGCAAGCTAACTGTCTGGTACTAATAAAATTCTAGTTCCAGTTGTAAGATCAGTGTGGGGGAAAGGAGTTGGAGATGGGGTGGGGTCTGTGGCTACTGCATATTCCCTGGCTCCACATGTACATTTTATGTTCTCCTGTGTGATTACATGCAGCTATATACTATAAAATGAAAAGCAACCTACTGTTTAAAATGTATTCTGGGGTATAAAAGCCACAATTCAAGAGTGAATTTGTTTTAGTTGGTTTGAGTTTCAATTCTAAAGGTTTTTCCTTTGCTCTGTGAAATCCCTCTCTCTCGTGCTGTTTTGAAGATTGCACCTGTGCAGAGAAAGGTCTCATTTAATTCAATAAGGCTTTACTTTTACATGTAGTTTTTCTTTGAAATCGTGTTCATAAAGGCTGAGTTAAGTCATAGTGTTCGAAAATGAAAATTTAAAAAATGATATTGGAGAGAAATAAAGCAAACATTCACCAAAAATACTGACATATTAAGTAGAAGAATGTTCTTATTAGTATTCACATAGCCTAATCTTTAGGGACATTTTGTTGAAGGTGGAGCTAATGCAACAAACTATAGCTGAACACTTCTGGTATTAACACGGACAGTTTCTTCTATACTGTTTTCTTAAACTTCCATGCCCCTTGTCTCGTATTGTCAGACATGATACAAGATACTAAGTTAAACTAAATTTCAAATGAAAAGGGATACCTTGAATAAGAATCTTGTATATAATATATAACAGATTTGATATATACATATATGTATATATGCAGATACACACACACACCACTATATTGTCATCTAACTGAGAATCCTTATTTTCTGGTTTTTCCCACTCACCTGGAGGGAACTAATTAGTATTATTTCTGTTGACATAGAGCTAGATGAAAGTAAGATTAGAAATTGACCTGAGATTTCTGTCATTAAATACAGTTCATACCACCATAGTGATTAGTCTAAGGGGGTAAGTAAGCGTGTGCATCAGAGAATAATTATGGACTTTAAGTATTAGTGCTAAGAAATCCCTGCAAGTCAAGCTGAAGTGACATTGAGGAATACCCTACATGTATATATATATACATATATATATATATATATATATATATATAGTCAATGACTGCCTTCTAAGATGCATTGGTCCTTAATACTGGCTTGATTCTACCAGAACTTGCTTTTATTCAGTGGGTTCTAAAGAACAATCTAAGCTGTACACTCAGTTCCCAGGACCCTTTACCACCAGTGAAACCCACTTATGTCCTTCTTCACTAAGAACAACAAAATCATCAACTGTAATTTTGTTCTTTTATATGTAAATTTCTATTTTAAGAGTTTTTTTTTAAATGAGAGAAGTATCGTTTTCAGTATGTTTCATTGAAGTTTAAAAACCTAATATGTATCTTTAGCCACTCTTTAGACTAAAGTGGATGATAAGGTATCATAGTTTTTCAGGCTGATATGTCCATTTTCATACAGAGTGATTAATTTTAAAGAAAATGTACTTCCCTTAACAAGTAAGCTTATCATCCAAGACAGACTTATCCATTCTGTTAGGGGATTAACTGGTCTGTGAATATATCAGGAACTCAAAATGTAGACCTTTTGCTAGAATGTTTTATCTACCCTTGATGAACCTTACTTTATTCTACATATCCCATACTTTACCTTGCCACAGGACTTAATCTCTAAATATATTACAGAATTTTATCTTATGAGTTGATTTACTATCCAGATGGATCAAAACAATATATATGGTAATGACATATGTAGACTGTGTTATATCTATCCAAAGAATTAGTATCAGCTCCCTGATAACTGAGGAACAGAGAAATGCAGAACCTTACTGAATATAATTAATACAATCATGTGCATTATAATTACAAATAAGAGAATGAATACTAGTGTAATTTTCATTAATATTGGTGTCTGGCAGGCAACATTTCAGAGCTCATTTAAATAGTTTCAGTGATACTCTGTAATAAAATATGACTAATAGGATTAATACAGCTATCTGCAGCATGAGGTCATCTGAAAATAGATCAATCAGAAAATATATCATATTAGAAGGATTATAGATTAGCAATTAGATAGCTTCACAAACAAAAAAGTCTTCCAGTTCTCTAAGAGTAAAAGAGATAGCATAGCATTTTTTTTTCAGTTTATAATCCAGTAGTAGCCCCTAAGTATGTACTAAGAAATAGCACTGAGGTTATGTTCATGATTGACATAATCAAACTGAATGTTTTTTTCACTATCCGCAACTGGATTTTAAAAGGAAGAGATTATAGAATTAGGTGAAGGGAACACTTGTGAAACACAATGAAGTCATTTGAAGAATAAAAGACTCTGCATTAGAATTCTGAGAGATATCTTATAGCCTGAATTTCAGAGATTAAATGTAGCTTGACGTTTCCAAGCATTTGTGAGTTCCAAAGGTGTATGTAAGTGAATGAATTATCCATTTCAATGGATGAAAAAAAATCAATGCTGTATATTACATCTACCTTGTTCTCTTTCAGTTTATCCTTGACATATGCTTTAAATTTATCCATAATAAATAAGTATTCGAGTTTTTGTTCTACTGTTTGCTGAATTACTGCTAAGAAATGGTAGCCTGCTTTTGATTATGCCTTATATAAATAACTGTAGACAAGGTCATGCATGACTAAGGATTTTGCACCAAATTCTATAGCAGCTGAACTGTTTATGGGAAAATTTTGAGTAGTCTCATAGAATGATATAAAGTCATTTTTTATAATAGTAGGGTATGTATACACAATTTATTTGTCTTAACAATCAGTATGAAGTCATGAGATATGTGCCTGCTTAACCTCTTTAAATTATATTCGATACTCCAGATATACCTGCTACTGTTAATTCATTTCTTCTTCTGTGATCTGTGATGTTCATATTTAGCCAACTGAGCAAAATAAAGAGAAAAGTTGAAACTTAAGAGACATTTCATTCAGTAATTCATTTATTTACAGCCCTGTTTTCTTTCTGTAACATCATCCTCATGGTCCTTTGTGCTTTATTCATTGGTTTCAATTTTAATTGAGCTCATGTTTCCATGTATAGTTCACTTACATATTCTGTATCATGAATGTTATATTTGCTTTACTACATCTAATTGATATAAAACACAAACTATGGGAAAGTTAGTAAATACAACATAACAACTACATCATAAAGTAGTTTACATTTTTTAAATATTTAATTAATATATTGGAGTTTCTATTTGCCCAAATTGGAATAGTTTATTCCATGATGTCAACTCCAATCAGACGCTTGGCAGCTAGCTATCAAAACTGTCTGACAATGACATTTTTATTTTGAAAAATTAGATCTTCAGGTAACACTAATATGAGAAGTTTAATGAAAGTGCTGTCTCCCCAAAAAAGAATCAGAAGCTCTTGTTTGACACAATTATATAGACATTCTTTCAAAGTGTCTGTAACATGGTCCTTTGTAAGATTTTTTCTTATAAAAATATTAAATGGATGGCTTTAGAATAGCCATCTTTTGAACCTATTACTTCCTTATTGAAAATATTTGAAAGAAGTATCTCTAAAAATTCAGACTCTATTTTTATATCATCATTTTTAAAAAGAAAAGTAAAACAACTTCATTTTATTTTACCACTCTTTTGCTTTTATTTTTAGGCAGAATCTTTTGCAATAAAATTTGGTTCATGCCACAGGATGGAGAGCATGTGATATAAAGATTAGAAAGTAGATAGAGGGTTCCTGTTGTGAATTATCAAGTCTGTAGAAAAAAAAAACTAGCCTCATCTTTCAATGTCTAAGAGAAGCTTAAGAGACTTTAGGCTCAGAGAAAACAAAAACCAAACAAAAACACCCTTCTCCTTGCCTTTGATTTTGACTCACTTTGTCTACCAGCCAATTACATACATTTCTCTTCTCCCCCACCCAGACATCCAACTACACTGGATAATATCTACATAGACATTTATCAGTCTCTTTATTATAAACAAAAGAATCCTGCCACTGATATCCCTTTTAGCAGAAGAAAGAAGTCTTAATCCTGCAGTGATACTAGGCATATACAACACTTTACCAGCCCAGAATCTCTTATCTGGTCAAGTTGGCACACAAAATCGATTATCACAAACAATGATATTGAACCTTAAGAAAACTTCAGGTTTAATTATAACAATTTTTCTTTAAAGTGGCTTGACAATTTTAAGAAAAATCCAGTTTGCTTTTATCCCCATAGTATTAGCTGTATAAATTATTATTGCATTTAGCTTTATCTTGTATCTGTTGTTTTATTTTGAGATAATGTTATGCTTTCCTTATTATAATGACTGAACCTAAAAATAATATTATTTCCTGAGTACTGGTTAGGTACATAGGTTACAATGCAAATGTTTAGTTTTATATGTAATTTAATATTTTATGAGATGAATGATTTTTTATGTTGATTACTCATTAATAATAGTTTTTGTTCATATTTTTGTTCATGTTCTAAAAGAAATACTCCAATGTAATGGACTTATTATATTGCCTTTAGTATAGATTTGTAATTTTATTGACAAGAAGTTGACTTTCTCACAAGGGCACTATATCATATAATGTATTTTACATTTTAGAATGTGTAAAAAAAATTTCTTAGGTTCAACTCTGGCAGAACCTGAAACTGAAAGTAATAAAAAAGAAACTTTCTACACCATGACCCTGTCCTGGAGCAAAGTATTTCTAAAGGGAAGAATTTAGTTTAGCTGGTGAAACGAAAATCATCCCTTTCATTACAAGTAGCTTAAATCAGTAGTCACCTAATTGCCCTAGTCATGAACTTCAAAGTCTGCCAAAGCCATCATAAAAGAAGTTTCTTATTTTCCATTTGAACATCTTAATCGATCCTCTCCATTACCTAATATTCATGCTTTAGAATGAGAGGAAATAGGAAACTGAATTTTAGCTGAATCTGGCATAAACAAAGCCAGGGACCAAATCAAGTCTGTTATTCTGCCCAGCTCTTATTTAACTAAATCTGAGACACTTTCTAATCTCTATTCTTTAAAATGAAGTAGGTTGATCGAATCACTCCCACATAGAAACTTGATTGTCATGTCAGACAATAGATGAATTCCTAGAAATGCAGCAACAACTTAATAAGGAATACAATCAAATAAAGAAAAGCAGCTGACACAGTTAATATATTAGCTCCAGTCTACATGGTTTTGGTTCAGAGCATGTACATCCTTGACATGTATTCACTTTACTTCCAGGAAGAGTACTATAGAGAAGCTCCTATTGTATAAGGCACAGAATAACACAGGGTAAAACCACTAACTCATTTGAGAAATGAGGCAGAGTATAGTTTTGGAAGTTGGCTTTGGTAGTGTTTCCTATATTACTTATTTTCTTCAGAAAATTGTGCAAATATGATAAGAGGTGATGCTGATCTTGACCTCCTTCTACCTATATTGGACTTTATGACTCTCTTAATTAATAGAATAATACTTCTAAAGTCACACTATATAGCACCCCTGAGTCCACCCCAGCCATAAATCTGTTCTGATAATGAATGAGAAAAACAGACTTCCTGCATAAAATCCTGATTGTACTGTGTACTGTCAACTTGTAAGAACATAATGCAACTATTTTACGTCACTACATTTTGGAGTGATTAACTACACAAATTTTAATTAAAAGACATTACATTATATCTTTTACTTTATATTGCATGATATCAATATTGTGTAGGGAATAGTAGAATTTGAAATTTACTTTCCTAAAGACGCACAGTCATACTCCAAAGGCATTAGCTCAACTATGTTCATAGCAGCATTATTCGTAATAGCAAGATTCTGGAAACAATGTAGATGCCCCTCAACTGAAGAATGGAATAACAAACTGTGGTACATCTACACAATGGAGTACTACTCAGCAGTAAGAAAAAATGATATCCTAAAATTTGCAGGCAAATGAATGGATTTGCAGAATATCCTCCTGAGCAAGTTATCACAAACCCAGGAAGATAAGCAGAGGATGTACTCACTCATTAGTGGACTCTAAAACAAACAAGAAAAAAGCAAAGCATGCCCAAGCTGCAAACCACAACCACTGAACAGCTTTGGATCTGAAACACCTTGGACTGACACTTTGGATCCCACTCCCCCTTGACAAACACCTAACTCACTCTGGATATTGGGGGGAGAAAACTGGATCTGCCAGGAGTGAGGGCTGAGATGATCAATATTGGGACCTTGGGATCTTGAGACATCCTGCCCATGCTGGGGAGGAGATGGGGAGATGTGGAGAAGAGAGAGTGACCTGATGTGGTGGGAGGGGGAAGGGACCTTGATTAAGGTTATACACAGATAGAAAATGTGACTTCTTTATTCATAATAAAAAAGAAATTTACTTATGCATCTCTATCTTCCTTACATTTCTTAATCTCATTGATATATTATACCTATTACTATTGCATTTGGAATTTGAAATATAAAAGTAGGATGAAGTAACACGGTGATTGTTAGTGCCTTTTAAAGGAGATGACGGAGAGAGGAAAAATAATTAGGGCATAAGGGCAACACAAGTTGTAGGCATGATTTTACTGTGATTTTATTAGAGTCAGTATTATTTCAGGCAATAAATATTTTACTATGTTAAGCTTTAAATCAATAATTTCTGCTAAAATAAACTTTATATTTTTTCCCTAGAAGGTAGAATAATATTCTTTTTAAAAAGTTAGATTTTGGTTACATATTCTTAAATCATTGGCCAAATGGGTCTCATAGTCCCTTCCCAACATTACATGCTATTGACAATGTTTTTA
The DNA here is from genome assembly GCA_004025045.1 of Sigmodon hispidus. NCBI lineage: Eukaryota > Metazoa > Chordata > Mammalia > Rodentia > Cricetidae > Sigmodon > Sigmodon hispidus. The sequence goes on from PVIH01000290.1 coordinate 371,039, forward strand.
GATATCCTTTAAAAGCTAACAATAAGATCACATTGCTGAAGAAACCACATATTTATGTTGTAAAATATGAAGAAACCTAGCTTTTGCATCCCTAGAAATTTTACCCATACTGACTAGTATTCACAGAGCTAGAAAGTATTTTTGGTGGTTATAGTTCGTGTTTGGGTTGTTTGTTTGTTGTTTTCGAGAGTCAGACAACAGAGGGAGAGGGATACTGGAAGAGAGAGAGAGAGAGAGAGAGAGAGAGAGAGAGAGAGAGAGAGAGAGAGAGAGAGAAAGAGAGAGAGAGAGAGAACAAGTTGGTAGGATCTGAGAAGAATTGAGTGACTGGGAGGACAAAAGAGAAGGAAGAAATAAGTTGGGAGCTGGGCATGTAAGCTAGATCTGCTAGGAGCTACTGAAGAAGAAAATATGACTCAAAATATTGTACAAAAGTTTAAAAAATAAACAATAAATAATATAATAATAGCTGTTAGAATCTAGTGATCTGAACTATAATCTGTCACCTTTTTTGCAGTTTATTGCAAAAATATTCATTTTCCCTTAAACCACAGAAATCTATATTCCCACAGTTCTGGAAATCATATATCTAAAAATCTAGTGTTAGAAGGGCTGTGTTTATTTGTGGGACACCTGGGTAACTCTATTTTAGGACATTCTCAGAGCCTATGATAGTTATTTGAACCACTAAACTCTTGTGCTAGCAGCATAACTTATTCTCTGTGAAGAATTCTGTGGTGCCTTTCTTTATTTGTCTACAGTGTTTTCAGAGTCTTACATAAGAAAATAAGTAATATTGAACCAGGAGCATGCACTACTTATATATCCTCATCTTAATTAAATGCATCCACAACTACTCTCTCTCTCCCTCCCTCCCTCCCTCCCTCCCTCTCTCTCTCTCTCTATATATATATATATATATATATTGAATATATATATATATATTCAAAGTACCAGAGATTATATGTGAATTTTGAGTGGCAGGATAAAATTAAACAAACATCAGACAGCAATATGGAAGGAAAAACATTAATTAAAATATACATAACTAATAATTAGCACTAGACATATACATCATAGGTAAACTATGTGAAAAAGCAATAAACGCATTAAAATAATTACAGCATTGACTCTAGTGGCAAAAAGCTAGAGAGAATGTAAATTACCATAATAAATACTTTAAGAATAAAGAATTTCAAGATGTGTTCTTTGAAATATTACCCAGATATAATAATTACAAAAGAATGGCTTAATATTTCATTATTGTTATTAATATAGATTGTGCATGCATGAAAATATGTCTACCACCATATACTCATGTTACAAAACAAAAAAAATCAAGTTGGATTTTAGTTGGAAATGTTCTTCTTGATGACTAAATTTCATAATTTCATAGTTTCAGAAGGTGCTCTTAATGCTACTAGAAGAGAAAGCTCATGAACAGTGTCACAAAGCTGTAAACAATGCTTGCTGAAATATTTAGCAGGCAAGATATCCTTACTAATCCAATAGTGGTGCAACTGTATTGTAAGGTAGCTAATTGTTTTGTGATTGGATTGGAAGGCTGTTCCTAGGAGGGAATATATATCTGTAAGTATAGTTTATCAAAAACCTATGGCTAGGGAGGTTTGGTACCTAAAGGAGTAATATCGAGTAATATGCTACCATTCTTTTCTTAAATACATGTATTATAAAACTTTCTTCTAAATATTTATGTTCATATGCATAATCACTCTCAGCCTTGCATATAAACTTTTTAAATAGAAGGTCACAGTTAATATAGAGTCTTTTATGTGTAAATAACTGACTATTGAGTGATCAGCTCAAAAATGGCATTTGTAACACCATGACAAGGCTGGGGAATATTGTCAACGATAGGGCAGAGATAATGTCAGAGCAAGGAGATGGAGAAGAGTGCCATATAGATATGACATGGCTGTTGTAATCATAAGCACACAATAGCTACATGTACCTTTGTAACATTAGGGTATTCACTATTTTACCATGGATAGTAAAGGTGCCCACAATTATCAACACCTTCCTAAAAAACTTTTGACTATTTATGATTATGGTAGGAGGAATAGAAGTTTTCTCAATAGCATATCTGTTGAAAGACTAGTTAAAAATAAGTAAATACATTTTAAAGCGAGAATAGAGTTGGCAAGATGGCTCACTGAGTAATGACACTTGCCATCGAGCATGATGATTTGAGTTCCATTTTTGGGACTTACCAGTAGATGCAGAGAACCAATTATTGCCTGTTATTCTCTAACTTTCACAAATATGCTTTGACACATGCACCCCACCCTCATAAATAAAATGCAATAGCAAACAAATAAACAAAAAGGAATAGAGTTACTAAATAAATGTCTGTATTACCGTAAATATGTAGTAAGACTGAAAACACAAATCCTGTACCTTGGGGTATGTACTTCTCTGTCAGAGGACCCAAGTTCAGGTATGGGTCCTCACACATGGCAGCTCATAACCACCTCTAACTCCAGCCTCCCTGGATCTTATTACTTCTTCTATTATCCACAGACAGCCAGACTTTGTGCCATAAGCACACGCACACATAAAGAAATATATATATGAGTAAGTATAAATCATTTTGAAAAATAGTAAGAAATAATGAAGATATATACTCTGATAGATCATGTAGCTTGAAACTTGTGCAGGAATAAAGAAATAAGCAACAGGAAAAGGACAGCATTATTAAAAATAACCTCAATGCGAATTCTTGAAGATAAAAATAGGTTGCTAAAATTCCTTTTCAGTATAGTCTACCAACTACAGCACATTTTTTCAATCTTTGTTCTCATGGAAATTCCTAAATACAAGATGTGATATCAACTAGGTGATTCTTAATCTCAAAGGAGTATGTGGTCTTATCTACACTACACTACACTACACTATACTACACTACACTAATGTTAGGATTTCTCTAAAGGCAAGAGAAATAATACACACACACACACACCCGTGCACACACACACACACACACACACACACACACACGCACACATACACACAAAGGAGAGAGACAGAGAGACAGAGACAGAGACAGAGAGAGAGAGAGAGGGAGAGAGAGAGAGAGTAAAATACCTGTGTAACATAGCATTGTGTTATTTAATAAGAGAAAATACAAAATCAGAGTATAGTTAGGAAGTAAAATGAATGGAAAATCCAGACCAGATTACTTTTATTAGAAGTTAAATTCCTAATATAGCCTGGAGTGCATGTTTAAAGAAAATCTATATCACAATGTTCCAGTTGAGTGAAATTGAGAGGAAATTCTTTCAGACATTTTCCAGTATATCAAATGTGTCCAGACTCTCCAGGAAATATGTGAGGAAGATGCAGAAAGACAGAAAACACCAACACTGTATCATAATTTATTCTTTAGTTATATTTTACTCTTGTAACTCATGGGGATGTTTCAGACCATAATAGTCACACCCAGGGGCCTATGAGAAAATCGTGGCATCACCTACACTTGGAAATATATGCAACAACAATTTTTCAATATAAATTGTATTTTACAAAGTGATTAAAAATTTTGTTCTAAATTACTAAAGCATCTTCTCAGGTTCTTTTAATGAACAATTAAATCAGCTTGAAGACATTCCCATAGAATCTTAGAAAATAGAAATGAAATAAGACTAAATTATCAAGTAAAGGATGAAGAATGTGGACTAAGTATAAAAGCCATATTAATGTTCAAAGGAAAAGAAGAATAAGAAAATTATGAAAGAAAATAACCAAAAAAGAAATATTATAACTAGCAATGGTTTGGAATTTTCTCATGTTGATATAAAAAACAACATTATGGATATAAGAGGTTTAGAGAGCACCCAGAATTAGAGATGGAAAGAGTATCATTCTCCACATGCCAGCTCATGTTTACAAACCATAGAGAGTCAACAGGTATAGGAAAATCAAAAAAGAAGAGAACATTTACCTTCTTTACTTACAGAGCAATAAGGAATATAAAGTACATCTAGAGATAAAAAAGATTACTGCTACCCAGCCTCACAGAAGCTCAGCTGGATCTTAGCAACCTACAGAAAAATCACAGAGTTGTTCTCTGATTTCCCATCTGGAGCATGGCACACAAAATAAAATGTTACATTAGTGAAATATAAACACATAAGTTCTGGGGATAGAATAAAAGCCTACGAAATTGACTCTTGTAATTGATTCAACCAGTTTTTAATATTTTAACAGTTATTTATTTGATTGTGTGTGTGTGTGTGTGTGTGTGTGTGTGTGTGTGTGGGCCATACCATGCATATGGAGGTCAGTGGATGATTTGCTAGATTCATCTCTCTTCTTCAGTATTATTTGTTCCAGAGATCAGACTAAGGCTCTTCTAGCCTAGTAGCTAGTGTCTATCTGCTGAACCACCTTGGTAATCTTCAACTTAGCTTTGAATAAAAGGCAATAGAAATTCAGGGGGTGGGGAGAGAGAGAGAAAAAGAGGAGAGAATCATTTCAACAAATGGTGTAAGGAAATTTGAACTCTGCATGCAAATGTGATTTTCTATAGAGAACTTATATCTTTCATCAAAATTAATTAAAATATATCATAGGCTTAAATGTACAATGCTAATTATAAAATTCATAGCAAACATTATAGGACAAAACTGAGAAGACTTTAGATGTAACAATATTTTTTTGCAATTTAACAACAAAAATACAGTCCCCCAAAAAATTATTGAGAAGATACTTTTCATCAAAATTAAAATAAAAAATTTATGCTGTGAAAGAGACACTGTCAAAAGAATGGGATGAGAAACCACAGACTGGGAGAATATATTTGCAAGTAACATATCTAATAAAAGTCAGTCTTCCAAGGCACACAAACAACATTTAAAATTCAACAGTAAAATAAGCAACCAACAGAAAAGTAGACCAAATATATATTTATGTGTGTATGTGTTTATGTGTGTATACATATATATATACATATATATATATATATACGTATATGTATACACAGAGAGAGAACAGAAAAGAACATATATGCATTCAAAGTGACACTCAGCACCATATCTTAAAATATGTAAGGACAATTAACAAAAAGTAGTATAACAGACCGCCAGTATTCCAGAAGCCCAAACTCCAAACTCTGAAAAGAACACATCAAATATAAGAGATGATGTAAAGTACCAGGAATTCTTGTTCGTTAGTTGGAATGCAAAATGTTGCAAGAAATTTAGAGGACATTTTGATTATACATTGCAAAATTAAATGAAAACATGCTAAGTACAAAATAACCTCATAACTTGATTCTTACCAAATATATTTATATCCACATATATTTGTACATAGATATTAACAATGGTAAGTTGCCAATGTTATGTGTAATTGTCAGAGTTTGGAAGAAACTAAGTTGTATTTCTGAAGATGAATGGGTGAACTTGTTGTTGGAATACTATTTAGTCCCCAAAATAAAGAAACCATAAAGGCATGAATTGGCAATCAGAACAATCAAGTCATGTTTATAAGTTCAATATTTTAATATGCCAACATGCTTAGCTATATGATTCCAAATGTACAACATTTTGAAAATGAACAAAACTGGAGAGAAGGAAGATGTTAGTTATTTTTTTTAACAAGGGTTGCGTACAGGGGCATATTAATAGGTACAGCAAAACAATCAGTACTATGTGATACTTTAGTTATGAATAGTGTAATTATGTCTGTGGAGATCCATTGCAAGAGTGCATTCTGATATGACTGAGATGATGGATGATTTTGATGTATCAATTTGAGTTTATGTAATTTTACTCTAGTGAGGGATGTTGATAATTGAGGAAGTTATGATTGTGTAGGAGTAGAAAATATCTAGGAAACCAATATGATTTCTTGTTAATTCTCCTATGAGAATCTAAACTTCCCTAAAACACAGGCATTACAAATGTATTAGTAGTATTATAGTCAGAGTTTTAGTAAAATATGGTGAATTTATCAATTATGAAGAAAGATCACAAATCATAAAAAACTTCAATTTTGACTTCATGAAATTGTTATTTGTATAAGAAGACTGTTTTTCATTTGGGTTGAGAGAAAATATAATTTGGGAGGTTATTTAGTATTTTAATTACTTTCTGTATAAAATAAATTATAATCTTCATATGTACTGATTAAATTTAGTATATAAATTCCTCACTTCTCATCATATGAGAGTATGATGCTTCTTATTGGTACAGAAAAGCATGAAAAAGTTTTATTTAATAAATTTTAGACTTTGAAAAATGTAGATGAAGAGCCAGTTCAATTTATTTTGTCATTTTCCACTTAAAATAAAATTTATAAATTGACAGTGAAAGGAATGACAGGACAGTTGAAGTACAGAATGTTCTTTCAGTGCAAAATTTGAGTTTAGCTTTATGACAAAATATATTCAATTGTATTGAGTAATTCAACCTTTCACATTCTTTCAATCATCATTAATAGTTAAGTTTTATGATTTATTTAATGTTTGATTCTTCATTAATAGTTAAGCATTGTGATTTGTTTAAATTGATAACATTTCATTCAATTTTTAAATTAACATTACTCAAATTAAATCCAGAATCATTAAAAAAAGATTGTGAGTGTCAGGGTGATGAAGAAGCAGTACTTCAAGAAATTTAGTTTTAATTTAACAAAAGAATTGACTCTGATTCCTTATGTTTCACAGTAGGATTTAAAATATCAATTTCTGGAATGCAGAAGCTGCATTTGCTTGCTTAAATTTATCCATAACAATCTTAAAGGTTCATTTCCAACTATGTAAAATTGTTTAAGCAGTTTGATATACTGTTGAATTTAGGTAAAATATAATGTATACTTGTATGTATGTAGCATCTTTTTCAAAGTTAATGTAGTGTGATTTGCTCTTGATTTTTTTTTAAAAATGTGTTATGTGCAGTGATTTTTAGATTTTATTTTCTCTGATACATGTGATAACAACTTGTTTGCAGCCAGATTTTTCTCTTGCAATACAGACAAAAAGAGGCATGATTTGGCTTCTTTCTTATCTCATTTCTAACAAGTCATTGAAGTATTAGCACCTTCAGTTTCAGGATTTTAGTTATGATGGCATGTATTTATATAATAAGATATCACTATAATAAAATATCACTTATTCAATTTGCCTTTTTTCTTTTTAAGTCACTGACCTGGCCACAAAAACACAATTTGATGGACTGTTTCTTAGGCAATATTTTCAGATATGTCACTATACACTATAGAATTGGTATGTTCTGTGCCAAGATGTCATTCCTAATAACACTGTATCTCAGGAATGAGGCCAGGAGAAATTGCTAGTATGGTGGTGAAGGACAGACTGGCCCAACTATGAATAATAGTGATTTAGGGATTGATGATCTCACCATCAGAATAGATCACCCTTCCTCCTCACCTCAGGATATATGTACAGGGTATGTCTGTCTGGAACCCAAATAGAAATGATGATAAGACTCCCTGTTCACATTTTAGACAGTCACAGAATATTCTAGCTCTCTCCAGTACAGAATATAGCAGGTTGTGTTTACAGATGTCTTCTCATCCTCCCATGCTGATAAGGGCAATTCCTTTTTTTGCCAGAGTTCTGCTAATTTTTTAATTCAACCTAAGATACTTCTCAGGGGCATGATATGCTAATGCTGGTAAAAGGCACAAGGCCTCTAGCAGGTAGAGAATGACATAACTATATTTAATAGTGCTAATGTCTAGAAATAATCCTCAACTCATTGAAACATAGAAAATTTAGCGCATTCATTTAGATTTTCCTCAGGCACAATGTAAAAAGACAGTGGCCATGTTTCTTTGAATCACAGAGGTTCACATAACCCTTTACACAGAAACAGAACTGCATATGAAAGTCCATTTGAAAAAAAAAAAAGATCCCACAATGGGCTTCAGGGCTACTTCAGTGGCTCCAATATTGTAACTTTTATGAGGAATAAAAATACTTAGTTTTAGAGATCTCAGAAGTTGATACAAATAAATACAAGGCACAAACATTTCTATGATTCTGATTAGAAGAGTTACTGCTATACACAGCTGTTTGCAAAGATACATGTGGTCACGCCAAGGTCAATTTCTGCTTTTGACTCTGTCAGCTCCATTTTTATCTCCTTAGAAAAATAGAGGAATCCTATGACTTTTACTTGGAACTAATGGCTTTTCATCCAAATCGCTACTCTGGATTTTTCGTTTCTGTTGTTGTTTGTTATATTAAACTCAATAATATGAGGAACTTGAGAGAATCTAGAATTTGTCTTTTTTATTATTAGAAATATATTTTTCTTTTGTACCATACATTCATACCAGTTTTACCTCCCTTCACTCCTCAGCTCCTCTGGATCTACACCCCACACTCCATTTCTTCTTCAGAAAATAGCAGGCCTCCAAGAGTCAACAGCCAAACAATATATAGTAAGATAAGGCAAAAATGTTCATAACATGTCTGGATGAAGCAGCCCAATAGAAGCAAAGGAGTGAGAACAGCAGGCAAAAGAATCAGAGACACCTCTTTTCCATTTTTCAGAGTCCCCTAAATTGCCAAGTTAATGGCTATAACATATAGACAGAGAACCTGGTACAGACCCACACAGGCCCTATGCATCCCTCTCCAGTCTCTGTGAGCCCATGTGATCCCTGCTTAGTGGGTTAAAATCTGTCATTTAAAGGGGAGCTAGAGACTATAGCTCTGTTCTGTTTATATCATACCCATGCTTATTCTCATCATTCTTATTATCCTTTCACAATAAGAACTAAAGAATCTAAGTTCAATTAATGTGACTAAGAGTGTCCTGCTAATTTACAACTAACAACCCTCAAGTCAGAGTGCTATGCATATGACCACTCAATCTCTCCTTCTATAATCTGAACCAGGAATGACCACAGACAATGCACTGTATTAAATTTAGACTGCAGAAGAATCCAAGATATGCCCATAACCAGAGCATTTTCCATTATTCACCTAATTGTCTTTGTCTTTTGGTTTTGGCTTCAAGAAGGAGGAACTAATAACTGATCTAGAAGCAATGCTATTTTTCTAGTCTGTTAGCATCTGCTTTGAGGTGCATTTCAAATAAAGCTGTATCTCCTTACTGCCAATTCACTTTTGTGAATTCTTGTAGATGGAATTGTAAATTTTGATGATAATTTTTAGAATCAAAACAGATTATATGGAAGGAAAATAAATGTAGAATGAGAAATGAGAGGAGTCCCATGTCACCTAGCTCTTTTAAATCTGTATTAGAGATAGCAATGAGAAAAGGTATTGTCTAAGCACTTTGATGGACAGAACACATGAGATTCATTGAAAACCATGTGGGAAGTGTTCATATTATCAGTCTTCTATAAGAGAAAGACTTTAGGTAATAAGAATATGAGTTCTTTGCAAAAAAGTTTGTGTGTGAACAATGCTTGAATCCATTTTAACTATCATAGTATCCTTGCTAGTTAAAGGACAAAATCCCCTGTTCTCAACCTGTGAGTTTTGACCCCCAAAAGAATACATATCACGTTTTCTGAATAACAGATATTTCTGTTATGATTCATAATAGTAGCTACATTACAGTTATAAAGTAGGAAGAAAAAAGTTCATGCGTTCAGGTTACCACAACATGAGGAATTGTATTAAAGAGTAACAGCATCAGGATGGTTGAGAATCATGAGCAGAGTCCTTTTAAAAGTTTTCATTTGAATGGTTGGCCATCTAATGTGCAAAAATTATGATGCGAACAGCATTTAAAAGAATATTAAATTCATTTTGAAATAAACAAGGTCATGAAGAATTAGACTAGACCTAAAAAGAAAATACAGTGCAGGCATTCTTATTGTCTTGTATCTGCTGTCAAATAAGAGAAGGATTAATTCATTGTAAATATTCTTAACAACTCCAACTAAAAGTATTAGACACACATTTTTACTGATAATGCCAGAAGATCATTTGTATCTGTCAGAAATATTTGAAAATAACTTCAAAAGCTTTTGTAAAAGAGAAGAGTCTTTATATACGGATGTCTCCAACTTTATATAACTTGATACCTTTTGGCAAGTGTTTTATGGATAGAGTGATAGGTATGAGGAAGTAGGTAACACAAGAATTTGAAGAGTTTAATAGTTCCATGAATAATAAGAAAATCATTCCTTCTGACTGCTGAAACTAAGCAACAATGCAAAAGTGTGGAAATACTAAGTTTGGAAAGCAAATATAAGAAGTAGAAAAAAGAAAATCAAAATGAAAATAGAGAATTAGGTGCTGCATCTGAACTAGACCTGTGCCCAGCCTCGTGGGCAGAACAGCTGTGATGCAGGGAGTTGATCCACCAGACAGCCTTTTTCTGACCTTTCAAATGTTCACACATTTAATGGTGGCTTGGGGTTGGCTTAGCTTGGTTGTTATTTTTTTCTTCTGAAACAGCTTTTTCCTCTTTAGTTAGGAAGGCAGAGCTCCGACTCTGTTGTGGAGAAAAAGCTATTAAAAGGAAATTGTGGTGTATAAAATGGAGACACTTTTTTGATCATATTTCAAAGGATTTGAAGGGAAAGACAAGAAAATCAATAAATGCACAGATTCTTTTACACTTTAAAAAGACAATTCTTTCCCTTCGAAAATCTGCTTCTGGGTGATCCTGCTGTGAAATCAGCCCAGAACACCAAGATTTAATGGAAATTTACTTGGTAAAATGTATGAAATAGTAAACACAATAGTCAGAGTTCAGATACTTTCCTTCTTTTCTACTTTTTGACAAATTATAAAACCTGCAATGAAAATCACATGATTTCCACCCTATTATTTATTTACCTTCTAGCTAGAGGGCTATTGATATTGAATTTCAATTTTGATGTATAAAATAATGTCCTAAAAATCATAATAATGTTATTTAGATTTGCATTTTCTACAACACAGAACTTCTTTCCTGTTATATCTTGGGAGAATAAACTCATAAGGAACATGCTTCTGTATGTAATACTGTAACAAAGGAAAAAAATGCCTTAGTAACAATAAAATATCTCATAATTTGTGAGTATATGTCTCCATTTTAGATTTAAGATTCTTTACTATAAAATCTAATGCATCTTGAAAATAAAGATATTCTTTGATTACAGTGAGTTTTCTCCTACACAAATATTTATCTCTTCTCCAGTAAGTATAAAAAAGCACTCAGCCTCCAATAATTGACTATGAATTTAGAATTTTGTCCCAATTTTCTGTATGCTTTTTTAGTTTTGCTAATGCTATGCAATAATATTTTTCCTCATAATCATATTTAATTAAATGTTTTATTTTGAGAAACTGTAAGCTCACATTCACTTGCAAAAGTAATATATATATACATATATGTATGTATATATGTGTGTGTATGCATTCTTACTAACTTTTCCTACTAATAGCATTTTGCAAACATATCGTTAAATACCTAAAAAGGACATTGACACAGTCAGGTTGTCATGTTATTCGGGAAGCTATTTTTCTCCTGTCCCAGCCATTCCTTAATCCCTATTTGCCACAAGATGTCCCATTTCTAAAATGCTGTCATTTCACAGGTATTGTAAATGGAATATTATACTGTCTTTGTTTTATCATACTGCCAGATAAAATGCCAAAGTCAATATGGCTTAAACAGCAAGAATCTAAAGAGCAGCAATCATGGTTTCACCATTTTGAAGCCTAGATATTTCAAGATCAAAGGGCTAGTCAGTTTAGCTACTAGTGAAGATTGTCCTTAGGTTTGCAGAGAGCTGCATCCTTATTGTGTGCTTCAACAGCTCATTTTATAAATGAGCAAAGTCCCTTATGAAGATACCAATTCCATCATGAAAACTCCACACTTATGATGCAGTCTTACTCTGCTCACCAAATATTGTCATAATAAGGATCAGGGCCAACATACAAGTCACAATTGGGAAGAGAAAAGGATCACATATATCCAACCCATAATATGTCCGAAGGATAATTTAGAGATTGGCCTTTTCCATTCATGATTTTTTTTTAATCTTCCTAGTCATTGTCTACTTCAATAGCACATTCCTTTTATAACTTAGCAGTATTTTCTGCTATGGATATACTACATTCTACAACCTTTATCTTCTTAAAAAATAAATAAGATTCCTATTTTGGTCTTGAAAGAGGCACTAAACCTCTCTTTCTCTCTCTTCGCCACTCCCTCTCTCTCCCCTGTTCCCTTGACTTTTTGTAATAAATTCATAGGAACATAACTGCTATGTCATATATGTTTGGTTTGAGAAGAAACTGACATCTAATTTACAGAATGACAATATCCCTTAACATTTATGTCTGTGAGTTTTCTTATATCTGAGTATGTGTGTGTGTTTTTGTGTGTGTTTACTATTAGGGCTAAGATTCTTTTTCCAATCCTCTATCTAAGTCTTATTTTGTTGTTATTTGGGGAGAGGTTCTCACTCTGTAGCTCTGGCTATCCCGGACCTTACTCTGTGGACAAAGCTGTCCTTGAATGAACACAAAGGTGTTCACTAATGTGGCTATTTATAAGCTATAGTTTTATAGACTGATCATTTATATGTTGATTTGTAATCTATTTTGTTTGGTTTTTATAAAATGAGTCTTAAATCGACTTTTATTCTTTGACTGTGGCTAGCCAACCACTCCAGCATCAACTGTGAAAAACAACAAATAACAGCAAACCTCAAAACAAACAAGGAAAAAACAAACAAACAAACAAAAGAGTGAGTTTCTTCATTGAGCTTTATAATCTCAGTGTCTTGGTGTTCTTTTCTTTTCATTTTCCTTTGCTTTTTTTTTTCTAATGACAGAGAATTCTGAAAAAAGTACAGAGTCAAATTTGATTCTAGAATGTTTTGCTCAAATTCTGACAAATGCTATCTATCCATTGAACATGATGCCATAGGATTTACACAAAAACACAGTTCAAACTCTCCAGTGATTTACTTATTTAATTTTAGAAAGGTTGTTGCTATTTTCCCAGGTTGATCTCAAACTCAAAGTCTTTTTGCCCCAATGGTTTTAATTATTTCACTCTTGGTGTATTCATCCCTGGAAAGCTACCATCAGTGATACCAAGGGGATCATTCTAGACCCTTGCCTGTATTCTTATTTCCAATCACGTAAACTCTTATTTGCCTTATTATCAAATATATTAACAACTTTATTCTTTAAATTTACATGTAGTTTTATAATGCCTCCCAAAATCATCAGACTCATTCTCACAATTTAAATATGATTTTGGTTGTTCTAAGCAGACTGGAATGTGCCTGGATTTGTCAGATTATCTCTCCAGATCCATGACAAAGAAGAATGCATTTGAAGAGTGACCTGATAGATGTATCCTGTTCCATGCTGTAATGATAATTTTACAGGTTCAGTTGTGCACAGAGCCTGGAATGGTTTTGAAAGAAGAGTGACCTACTTAATAACATCATCCAATCAGTGCTCCAAGTCATGAAGTTGAAAATAAAACCCACAGATATTTCACTAAATACTCAAAGTCTCTCTATTTGGTTCAAGTTAAATGTTCATGTTGTTTTTATTATGGGTGTCTGATGTTTAATATTCTTAGAAACACTTTCTACTCTATTCACTTGATCCAATTTACCTCTGAGGTCACTTAAATAGCTGCTATATTATCTTAAAAATTCTGACAATATACATTCTCTTAGTCCTTTCTTATGTAACTGGACCACTAACTCTGAATCTATTCCTTAAAGGAAGAGGACTCATTAATTCAATTAATTTATTTGTGATGAGCAAAGTAGAACTTGTGACTCTGCTCTCACCAGACTGCAAGATGCAACAAATGAGAGGTCTTTCAATATTTAAGAATGTCATAGATGTTTTAAGCTTTCTATACATATTTGACCTTCAAAATAGTGTTCATACCTCTTATGACTATTGTATTCTTAATGTTGGTGCAATAGTTTGTTTTTATTGTGCTCTAATATAAAAAGAAGAAATATCATTATTTCTAAGGCAAAAAAAAAAAAACCATGTTGACTCAGGAAAGTAAACTCACAAGGTCTTATCAAGATTATCCTCCAGGTTCATTTACTATTTATCTTATGCTGTGTCAGACAGAAGCCTGAGAAAGGCCAGCATCAGTACAGGAATTATTATTTCACCTGAAAGCTCTAAGAGGCTTTCCTTAAATGTATCTTCTCAAAGATTTTTGTTTGTTTTTAGAGCACTTAAAGTCAAAACCAAGAATGTTCTTGCATATCATGAATGTACAATCTGTAGTTCTTGGGTTTTATCTCCATCCCAAGGTCCATGGAATGTCTGGTAAGTTATCTATGCCCCTTTTACTCAATCACTGAAATAATTATCTTTATAAACTCAGTAATATTAAGATTGTATGGAATAACATTGTTTTAAAGACAGAAAAATCGCATGGAATTAAATGCCACGTTTTTGTGGCAGACATTTGTGGCTGCAGATAATAGGAAAAATCTCCCGTGCCTCATAGAATGGCAAATTTGTCATAATAGTATCACCATCTTTTAGATCACTTTAAAGTCACATTAAAAAATTTCAAGAAAAGGTAAAGTAAAACTATTTGGGGGTTAAAATGTATTAATTTTCTAGTCTGCATTCTGTCTGTGATCTGTATAATTACTGGTTTGACCAACTTCAGTATACAGGACTTCTTTAAAATAGTTTCCTAGGTTAAATTGTGACAGCTGCTTTGATTTTGACAGACATCCAGTGAAGTGTTTCTGATACAGTACGACAGTGCCAGCCATGATGCTAATTGCATCTTTTGTTGCAAAATGCCATATGTAACATTTCAAACAGAATTCAAACATCAATATGACTATCATTCATTTCCCTTTCCAATAGAAATCTAAAATTTTAGCCCTCATTTTGTCTTTCTCGGTTTCTTAATTGACTATTTCAATTATACACCCTGATCCCTTTAGTGGGCACCATCAGTTAACTAGACAGATTAGTCAAATATGCCTGTTATCAACAGCATATTAAAAACCAAGGCATTTGTGAAGATGTTATAGTTATAAATTAGTTTTTAAGTATAAAATTACTTTGGAAACAAGCCAGCACCATTTTTTCTGCTGATCATCACATTTAAAGGCATGGCACACTTTTGTATAAAACAATGCAAATTAATCATTTAAACCAAAGCTACAGTTTCTTGAATTTATTTCTGTCTAACCTTTGGGACAGAAATGTTTTCTCCTTCATCAATTGCAATAGCATTTTGGCTACATTGTGTGGTTTGCATTCATACATTTAGTAACCTATAGATTTATTTAACAGATATTACAGAACTTGATCAGAGCTGATTCAGAGCTATCTACTCCGGAGTTGTATTATTTAAGAATTTTCCTTTAAATAGAAATTGTTATACCAACATATTCTTGCTTGCTTGTACTTGCCATCATCTTTATCTTTGGGATCATGATAATCATTTATCTGGAATTACTAAGTCTAATTTTATCTTTAATGTACCTTAATTAATTTTTGCCACAGTCCTAATGTTTATCATTTTATATTATATTATTCTGAATCCTTAAAATATTTTAAGGTTTATAAAAATGTGTACGCTACAATATTTCCATATGCAAATAATCAATATATTTCTCAGATTTGTGTTCACAAGATGAGACATGTGTCTCCAGCAGCTTGAACTGTGTAATATCTCAGAATGTTTAGCCAGTGTAAAAACATCCATTTTCTATTACCAATTGTGTTACTGAAAAAAGAGATTTTGAAATTATTAAGAAGACTGTATCAAGTTTTTCTCTGTACTAACTCCCAAATAGTGAGACAGAGATTTATTAACTATGAACAGCTTTTAGCTTATTCTTGATTCAATTAGCTCTTATAATTTAAATTAACCTGTTTATATTAACTTATATTCTGCCACATATCTTTACCTCTCTTATAGCTTACACTTCCTGTTTTCTTTGTGTCTGACTGGCGACTCCACCTTTATTTTCCCCCAGAATCCTCTCTGTTCCCAGAAGTCCTGCAAAACTCTTACTGCCTAAATATTGGCCATTCAGATCATTATTACACCAATCACAATGATACATCTTTACACAGTATCCAAATATTCCACATTTCTCCACTTTTCTCTAAATAAAAAATGAGAGGTTTTAACTCTAATATAGTAAAATTATGTGCAATAAAAACAATTATCAAGCAAACATTACTTTTACTATGTCTTGTCTATTTGTATTTGGCAGATTTGGGGAAATATTTTATTATTTATCTTATTTTGATGAGTTCAAAATTTCTAATACCTAATTTACTTTCTATCCTAACTTTTATTACAATCCCCAAATTATCTTTTTAGATCTCAAAATATTTTCCTAGAAAAATAATTCAAGCTTTTATTTTTCTCAACTTTATACAGTTTATACCTCTTTTGTGAGTTTCTTTTCTGAGTTTGGTAACAAGGAAAATTGTAACTATAACTATCTTATCTTCACCTTTATCAGAGACCTAAAAAGGATATACTATTACCTGAGTTAACACAAAGTACAGAGAAAGCAACTTTCAATTTATAAAAAAGACAGAGAAAACTTGCTTCCTGGACAGTCACTCAAGGTTCTGTACAACTTTGGGCATTTCATCTTTGACATACCGGTCCAGAATATCTAACAGACTTCTGTGAAGCAGGAATTTTGAAGAACTGCCCTATGCTTTCTTGGAAAATTTCTACAGAGGCATTTTTTTGTGCCCAATTTGAATAGCATATTGTCAGTAGTCAAAGCAAGGGCAGTTTTTCCAAGTGGCTAAGTTTGCCACAGTGAAACACACTTCGTATGGAGGGTCTTCTATACCCAACATCATTTTTTAGAAGCAAGTTAGTATTGTGAGATACAGACATGCCTTACTGTCATGAAAAGCTTTAAGTTATGAAAACATCTTAAATGCCATATTCTATAGGTCTCTGAAGTGTTTGAAGACCATCTGTCTATATAAAATATATCCCTGCTTCATTTAAAATACATCTAACATGGCCACAAATTGATTGTTATATAACTAACTACTAACCTGAATTTCTTATTTATCATAAATAGTTTGAACTAATAACTTTCAAGAAGTAGAAATTTTCATTACATTGTTAAATGAGTCACATAAATATACCTTCAACAATAGTAGCAACATATTTATGTATAATAAATATAATAACCTTTAATTTATATCAGTATATAAAAGCATTTTAAATAAGAGTAGAAACATGTCATATATTTTCTAGTAAACACAACCTTGAATTTGTATTAATACACAAAAATCTATATTAATGTACAGTATTTGAGATTAATAGTTGCTTTTTAGTTTAAAGTAGATTCATTATCTATCCTTTTAGTCTATCATTCTTCTAACCCCACTTTTCGCTTCAAAAAAAAGATTCCTGAATTTAATCTCTTTTGCTTGGTTTTCTTCCTCACCATGACCAGTAACAATTTGCAACCCCTGCCCCAAAGGATGACAAACATCTATAACACTACAACCAAAGCTACCACCCTACATTTTGGAAATACAGGCATCATATTATTAAAATTTCTTTGTATGGTTTAGAGGCAATGACATCTTTAGGGAATCCTGAGAAAATTGAATTAATGGTCAAGTACTGGAAAACTAACTATTATTTCTTTATGTTTAGTCTGTGCGATGTGAGCATGTAAAATTTATTTGAAGTCTTGATTGGATAATCTGAGGCTGAGCCATCTCAGCTAGCAGCATTGAAGTTTTCTAGATATAGAGTTTTGAGGAAGCTACAACAGAGGCATTCTGAGGGTCTAGGTCACTTTGGCTACTTGTCATATATATGTTAAAGGTAACATATATACCTTCATTAACACAGTATGGAATTTGCACAATACAATTAAAGATGATTTTTTTTTTAGTTTTATGTTTGAGCAGGTAAAAGGCATCTGCTAATTTTATAAGCTTGTTTAGCTTATATAACCAAACTCTATCCATGCCACATGAAAGGATGGCATATAATAATAAGTTATGAGGACTCTGTAGTCAACAAGATTTATCATCTTTCATCTAGTCTCAGATTTGTTTCTATGGTAGTGGGATGTGCATATATATATTGCCTGTCCTGTAGTCTTTCTTGGTTTCTTTCTTCATGTGTGTAGATTTTCAGCAGATCTCTCAATTTAATCTGATTTTCATTAATTTTGAAGAGAACCATGCCTTTTTATTTTCCATGGAAACAAAAGTGTAACCTTTCCTATAATATATAGTTTCTTGCCCATACTAGCCTAGAAATCCAGAACAGCCTTCCCAAATAATCACAAGAGACATATTAATTATAAAGTATTCGACTTATAGCTTAGATTCATTGTCAGCTAGCTTTTGCATCTTAACCCATTTCTATTAATCTATTAATCTTTGCCTTGTTTTGTACCTTATTATTTGTATTTCAATTTTTAGTTCCTGAAATGATTCTTTCATTTGTTGGATTTCTCTCTCTTGGTTTTCTTTCAAGGATTTGTTCATCTCTTTCAATATTTTATTGTTTTTTTTCTATTTCTTTAGGGGATTTTTTTTATATCCTCTTTTAAGGTTTTTATAATCTTTATAAGGGTGTTTTTATTGTTGTTTCATTCTGTTTCCTCTTCTTTGCTCTGTTCAGGTCTTGGTGTTGTAGAGCCATCAGCTGCTTCTGGTGGTGCCTTGATTTTTATATTGTTATATATATATATTCTTGCACTGATGTCTGCCCATTGCTTTGTTGGTTCACTCTTAGTCACGTCTTAGTAGGATCTTAGTCAGTTTTAGCTACAGGGGTTGTGTGTCTCCTGTCTGTTCTGGTCATGGAGTCTGCACAATTTTCTGCTCTGGTCAGGTCATGCGATCCTCGCTGTCTGAAGCCACCTGCCTCCCACTCTGCCGTGAAGACTGCAGGGTCACACTCTCTATATCAATTTTATACTATCTGTTTAAAGAATTTGGAGGAAGGGTCTAGACGACTTTACTGTGAGCCTGTAGCATTCTCTGACTGAATGAGCCAAATTTTAAATTGCTTGGATACCTCTATATAGCTCGGATTAGTACATGGCATACTGCTCTCTAGATGCCCCTTGGTTCATTGAGAGCCTAGTGTCATGCCAGTGGGTACTGGGCTTTATTTACCTGTTCTCGCTCTGAGAATGTGTTGTGTCTGCTGCAAGCAGGAGTTTGGACCAAGTCCTGGCTGCTCAAGTGCTCAGAGACATAATAGAGCTTCTTTAAAAAGTTGGATCTCTTTTTGCCAAGTCTACCTGAGAGAAGATGGTTTCCAGGAAGTAATGTCCTGTCCTCCATGTTTTAACCTCTTTTTTTTTTTTTTTTTTTTTTTTTTTTTTGCTTTCTTTGGTCTTTTGTGGATATACATGGCTGAACAATAGAGGCCATTTGAATTAAGTCTTTCTCTGTACCACCACATACCAAATAATGACAGAGACTTTTATTAATTATAAAATGGTGGCCTTTATCTTAGGCTTGTTTCAAATAACTTTTATAATTTAAATTAATCCATTCATATTAACCTACTTTCTGCCATGTGATGTTACCTCTCTTTCATCTTTCATCTCCTGTTTTTCTCTCTGTGTCTGGCTGACAACTATACCTATTTTCTCCCAGAGTTCTCTGTGTTCCCAAAAGTCATGCCTAACTATTAACTATACAGCTTTTTATTAAACTAATCACATTGACAAATCTTCACAGAGTTTACAAATATACCACCAAAAAGGTATTATCAGTTCTTATCAAAATATTGAAGAGACTTAATGTACTACAAATGCTGTTTAGAATCTTAGAACTTTGTTGTCAGTACTAAACCAAACAATATATTATCCATCTGATTATGTAATATTATCTGAGGCTGTTCACAGAGACATGATTCATGTCTTAAGCCTTAACTACCACTTACACTTGTGACTTTCAAATTTCTTTTACTATCAGTCTTATTTTTATATTTTTAATTCATTTTGAATTGCTTTATTTGTTTTATAATTTTAATGGCTTTCTTCAAATCTAGATCAGTTTTCTAAATACATTTTCAATAATATATTCTAATAACTTTATATTCTAACAACTACAATACTTAATGTAGTTTCTAAAATACTATGTAATATCTTGTTTCTAGATTGCTTTCTGTTCTTTAGTTTAAATTATTGTAATGATTTCCTTCATTCTCATCCATCTACTGTGAAGGCTAGTCATGACTGCCAGACTGAAGTGTTGAGGTATTACTAGAGATTCAAGTGCATCTCTGGGTGTAATTGTTGGGCATTTGCAGGGACAACCAGATCACAATGGTTTAAATCACTAGTAGATTCATATCTTAGTATACTATTTAGAAGTGGCAGGACTATGAAAATGGGGCTTTGAGATGGGTTTCTGAAATTATAAATTTTAACAGATGATCTTGGATGAGGCTAATTTCTGTTACTGCCTTTGCTTTCCCATCCCCACATGACAAGTAATTTTGCTCTGACACACCCTTACTCAACAATGTTCTACTTACTGGACTATGGTCTAGAAATATCACTACCACTGACTACTAACTGAAATTTCAGAAAATATAAACCAAACCAAATATTCCTTCCTTATTTGTTTCTGTTAGATATTTTGTCACACTGATAAAATGTTAACACAGAAAACTAATTAAAATACATATTTTTTCAAACTGACATTTTCAGGTTTTTAAAAAATTATTCTACCAGCATTTTTCTATTTGGCAATATTATTTTTGGATAGCCATTTATACACTTCTTTATTTTTTGAAATAGGCATCTAACAATCAGACTAGAATTCTTCTTAAAATTTGTAGTATTAATTGGTTCTATTCTTCTATAGGTGCCTTATTATTTATTTTTACTATTCATTTTAAATTTTGATAAGGTCCTTGGAAATTTCATATAATGTATTTGGATTATATTGACTCTCTCCCTGGAAAATGTCTCCCTGACTTACCTAACTTTGTGTCATAAAAAAATAAGAAAGAATAGTTTATATTATCCATATATTTTTGAACCTGCATCAATCTATTCATGCATTGTTTATGTACCAGGGGTCATACTCTTAAATAGAACTGATTTTTCCTCTCCCAGTCTTTACCAGTTATCAGTAGCTACTCCTCTATGGGTGGGACTTTGTTCGCACTATTCCTATTAATGATGGGATTTTGTTTGGATTATATGTGTGCAGATCTTCTGCATGCTGTCACAAATGCTGTGCATTCAAATGTATAGCTTGCCTGTTACTTCCAGAAAACACTGTTTCCTTCCTGCTATCCAGATCTCTAGCTTTTATTATCTTTCCTTTCTTTCAATTGGATCCATGGAAGGAGGAGGTGTTATAGATGGCCCATTTACAGCTCAACATCCCACACGCTCCTGTTCTCTGCAACTTGACCAGTTACGGGTCTCTGTGTTAATCATTATTTGAGAGAAGAGATAAAATATATAGTGGTATAAAGGGTAAAGAAGAATATTGCCATCATAGTCTTAATATCTTACTATGTTACAAGCCCTCTGCATGTTAAAATCTGTCCCTCATTGTTTTCTTACTTCCAGTCAAGCTCACACTTTCTCAACAAGAAAAGGAGGTTAAGTATGTAAATCACAGCCCATTTCTTTTTTTTTTAAATAAATTACCCTTTATTTACTTTTTTTTAATCAAGGGTGATAATGCAAATAAGATTGGTACACATATATTTACTTTGTGTTCAGCTTTCCCTCTGAATTTTTTTTTCCATCCCTGTATATCCTTATTCAGGTCCCTTCCCCCTCCCACGACATCAGGTCATTTTTCTTCTCTGCAACTCCCCATCCCCTTCCTTGGCAGGGAGCAGACAGTCCTATGATCCCACTGACCCAATAATGCTTGGATCAGTCTCCACTCCTGGTCAAATCCAGTTTTGTCCCCCCTCCCTCAAGAGTGAGTCAGGTGTTCCTATAGTTGGAGTGGGGTCCGAAGGGTCAGTCCAGGGTGTTTCTGATCCCAAGCTGTTCAGTGGTTGTGGTTTGCTGCTTGGACATGCTTGGCTTTTTTTCTTGTTTGTTTGTTTAGAGACGACTAATGAGTGAATACATCCCCTGCTTATCTTTCTGAGATTGTGATACCTCGCTCAGGAGGATATTCTCCAAATGCATCCATTTGCCTGCGAATTTTAGGATATCATTTTTTCTTACTGCTGAGTAGTATTTCATTATGTAGATGTATCACAGTTTGTTAATCCAGTCTTCAGTTGAGGGACATCTAGATTGTTTCCAGGTTCTTGCTATTACAAATAATGCTGCTATGAACATAGTTGAGCTAATACCTTTGGAGTGTGAATGTGCCTCTTTAGGGTATACACCCAGAAGTGGTATTGCTGAGTCCTTGGGAAGATTGATTCTCAATTTTCTGAGAAACCTCCATATTGCATTCCAAAGTGGCTGAACAAGCTTACACTCCCACCAACAATGGAGGAGTGTTCCCCTTGCTTCGCATCCTCTCCAACATAGGCTGTCATCTGTGTCTTTTATCTTAGCCAATCTAACAGGTGTTAGGTAGTATCTCAATGTTGTTTTGATTTGCATTTCTCTGATGGCTAAAGATGATGAGCACTTTTTCAGGTGCCTTTCAATCATGTGTAATTTCTCTGCTGAGAATTCCCTTTTTAGATCTGTACCCCATTTTTTGATCAGGTTATTCAAGGTTTTGGGCTCTAGACTCTCGAGCTCTTTTATATATCTTAGAGATCAGTCCTCTATCACTTGTAGGGTTGGTGAAAATCTTGTCCCATTCTGTAGGCTGGCGTTTTGTCCTATTGACAGTGTCCTTGGCTTTGCAGAAGCTTCCTAGCTTTAGGAGATCCCACTTATTGATTGTTGATTTTAGTATCTGTGACACTGATGTTATATTTAGGAGTGGTCGCCTGTGCCAATTTGTAGAAGTGTATTTCCCACTTTCTTTTCTATCAAGTTCAAAGTGGCTGGGTTTAAGTTGAGGTTTTTGATTCACTTGGATTTGAGTTTTGTGAAGGGTGATAGGCTTGGATCTATTTGCACTTTTCTACAAAATTCCATCCAGCTATGCCAACACCATTTGTTAAATATACTATTTTTTTTCCATTGAATATTTTGGGCCACTTTGTCAAAGATCAGGTGTTCATAGGTTTTTGGGTTAATGTCTGGATCCTCAATTCTATTCCATTGGTCCACAAGTCTGTTTTTATGCCAGTACCAGGCTGTTAATATTACTGTAGCTCTATAGTATAGCTTGAAGTCAGGGATGGTGATATCTCCTGAGGTTCTTTTGTTGAGTAAAATTGTTTTGGCAATCCTGGCTTTCCTGTTATTTCAAATGAAATTGAGTATTGTTCTTTCAATGTCCAAAAAGTATTGTGTTGGGATTTTGATGGGCAGTGCATTGAATCTGTAGATTGCCTTTGGTAGACTTGCTATTTTTACTATGTTGATCCTACCAATCCAGGAACATGGGAGAGCTTTCCATTTTCTGATATCCTCTTCAATTTCTTTCTTTAGTGATTTAAAATTTTTGTCAAGTAGGTCTGTTACTTCTTTGGTTAGAGTTACTAGAAGGTATTTAATACTATTTGCAGCTATTATGAGGGGTAATGTTTCCCTTATTTCTTTTTCAGCTCTTCTATCTTTAGTGTATAGAAGGGCTACTGATTTCTTTGAGTTAATCTTGTATCCTGCTACATTGCTGAAGGTGTTTATCAGCTGTAGCAGTTCCTTGGAAGAATTTTGTGGGTCACTTCTGTATACAATCATATCATCTGCAAATAGAGATAGCTTCACTTCTTCTTTTCCAATTTGTATCCCCTTAATCTCTTTTCGTTCCCTATTGCTTTAGCTAAAACGTCAAGAACTATATTGAATAGATAAGGAGAGACAGGACATCCTTGTCTAGTTCCTGACTTTAGTGGGATTGCTTTGAGTTTTTCTCCATTAAGTTTGATACTGGCTGTCGACTTCTTGTAATCGCCTTTATTTTATTTTATTTTATTTTTTTTTTCTGATCGAGCTGAGATTTATTACGATTCTAAACATGCTTATATAGTTCCAAAGCAGAATATGGGGAGGGGGTAGTCATCAAACACCTGCAGGAAGCTGGCCAGGGGAAGCAGAACGTTGGCAAGGTGACTGGTCTTGTTTTAGGGGAGGGTTGCTAGGTATCCTAACTGTAGAATGTTCTTGTTATTCTATTCTTTAGAGTTACCTTAGAGGGCTGCTAAGTAACCTACCACAGAATGTTCCTGTTATTGTATTTTTTATAGTTACTTTTTAGTTACTGTTAAGCAAACCAGAACATCTGTTTTACTTTGGGAGAACATCTACTTTACTCAGGGTCGTGCTGGCTCAGTGGTTGGTTTCTCAGTAAGTCCCCATGGTAGCCTTTAGCTAGAGGCCTAGAGGCTCAAGCCAGGGTCTTGGTCCCTGACACTTACCTTTGGGTCCTCTATTATTCCACTGGTCTAATGTCTGGTTTTGTGCCGGCATTGTGTAGTTTTTGATACTATGGCTGTGTAGTATACTCTGATATGAGGTGTGGTACCCACATCATAGTTCTTTCTAATCAGAACTGCTTTGACTATTTTGGGTCCTTTGTGCTTCCATATAAATTTCAAGACTTTTATTTAATTTCTGTGAACAACGTAATTAGAATTTTGATGAGGTTTGTGTTGAACCTGTAGATCTTTTTAAATAATATAGTCATTTTTATAATATGAACTGGGTCAATCCTTGAGCATGGGAGGTTTTTCCCTCTCCTGGCTTTTTTTTTTTTTCAAAGAAAATAAGAGTTTATTCTGGAGACAATTTTGAGTGAATGTTGCCTGGGAAACACAGAGCTATGTTTTTCTACAATACATATTCCAACACAGAAGTGTTACCATTGAGTTCTTTTTTTTTTTTCTTGTTTGTTTGTTTATAGACCACTAGTGAGTGAGTACATCCCCTGCTTATCTCTCTG